>ML812652.1:56957-99784 GCA_009831015.1 Picea engelmannii
AAGAAATTTCAGATGGAGGATTCCTCTCCTGTTAGTACACCTATGGTGGTTGGTTGCAAGCTGAGTAAATATGATATCTCACCTGATGTTGATCAAAGGTCATATCACTCTATGATAGGAAGTCTTTTGTACATCACAGCATCATGACCTGATATAATGCAGGTTGTTGGAATGGTAGGTCGTTATCAGTCAGCACCTAAACAAAGTCATTTGGTAGCTGTCACAAGGATATTCAAATACTTGAAGGGAACAATGACTTATGGTCTGTGGTATCCCAGAAATCAGAATTTTCAGTTAACTACTTATTCAGATGCAGACTGGGCAAATTGTGTTGATGAGAGAAAAAGCACCAGTGGAGGAACATTCTTTCTGGGTGACTTATTAGTAGCATGGCTTAGTAAAAAGTAAGGATCCATTTCATTATCAACTACAGAGTCAAAATACATTGCTGCTACTACTTGCTGCACACAAATTTTATGGATGATACAAACTCTTGCATATTTGAAGGTAACTTACACTGATCCCATTCCAATTCACTGTGATAACACCAGTGCCATTAGTGTCTCCAAGAATCATGTTCTTCATTCCAAGACTAATAATATTCCAATAAAGTACCATTTTCTCAGAGAACAAGTTACAAACAGAATTGTTCAACTGAATTATATACCTTCTACGGAACAGATTGCAGATATATTTACAAAACCATTAGCAGCAACCCCTTTTAGATATCTTCGTCAAAAGTTGGGGGTTATAATTTCTTTTGTTTAATTTGTTCACCTGGTCAGAGGGAATACTTATTGCATATCTGGTGTATTTCTAAGATGCTTCTAGTTGACAGGGGGAGTATGTACTGCAACAGCTCAGGGGGAGCGTGTTTCTTCTTTGACACTGATGTCAAAGGGGGAGAAAGTGTGATAAATTTATTTCAGGATGTGATTTCAAGGATGCTACAGGAAAGTTACAGTGGTTGCGATCAATGCCAAAGGGGGAGAATGTTGGAAAATATTTAACATACAGCGCATGCTTGTTTGCTTGGCATTGATGGAAAGTACAACAATGAAGATGGCATGAGTACAGAAAGTATGTAATACATGGGCATTATGAGAAATGAGTAGAGAAAGTATGTAATAGATGGGCATTATGAGAAGACGTTGCAGAGAAGATTCGAATAATCTTAGAAGAGATAGTGCAGAGGATTGTTGGCAGATCATCGATGACAAAATCAAAGTAAGCTTGGGAGGAGAAGCAGCATTTATGATCGTTGGATCCCTTTTTTAATTCCCGAAAGAAGGAGGACCATCAGATCTAATTGTAGACAAGAAGAACGCGCAGAAGAGGAGGACAAATCTCAGGTGTCAGATCTGAGTATAAGTTTCGATCTTCGTTGGATCAGGGAGAACATGCACGTTCATTAAAGTGCAAGGAGAAGCGGGCTCACAAAATCCCGAAAGAAGGAGGACCGTCCATCTTCAGGCAGGACACGTGGCGAAAGATCATCATGTCGCTGACTGGAGAGTCAAAGGAACGGGGTTCCCTAACCTCTCGAATTCGCGATATGCAAAATTGAAAAACTATCTTAGTCGTCAGATCAAGGTTTGTTCTGGACCGTTGATCCAGCTCCATCTCGAAGTCTCGCCTATCGCGACTTGGACTGACGAGAACCTCCATATAAGGAACAGCAAGATGCGAGATCATGAAAAGATCAGGACCATCGGATCACCAATAACGTGGACCGTTGATTCGAGCTCCATCTCAGAGTTTCATGAATCGCGACTTGGAGAGGCAAGAAACATAACCACCGAAATCGCGATATGCGAAATCGCGATTTAATCGCAACCGTCAGATCAAGGTATGATCTGGACCGTTGATCCGACTCCATTTCGGAGTTTCGCGAATTGTGACTTGGAGAGGCAAGAAACATAACCACAAGAACGTCGAAATCGCGATATGCAAAATCGCGATATGATCTGAGTTGTTGAATCAAGATCAGATCTGAACCGTCGAATCATAGGACAAGTGGAAAGTGATTGGAATTTCGCTAACTTGAAGTCAACAGAGCATGGTGTGGAAACTCACGAAATATGAAGCACCTTTTTGGCACAACCTATGGTCACCACCGGTGGTCACGAGAAGGGAAGGAGTCAGTTCAGATAAGCTCCATTTCAGAGTTTTGGGGATCGCGACTTGGAGAGTCGAGATGCCTCATCTCCAGATTCATGAAATGCGAAATCACAAAAGCGCTTTATGCATAAGCGCATGGTCACATCCATTGGGCACATCGATGGAAGATGGAGGAAGAAGCTAGAGGTGTTAAGCTTCACCACAGGGATCCCAAAATTTCGAATTACGAAATGGAAAAACAGGCACAAGATTCTTTATTCTTAATCCAACGGTTCAAGTGAGTTTGAATATGATCAGAGGGTTACTGTTCCATCTCATAGTTAATTGATCAGTTACAAATTTGTTGGCTAAACTGAGTCATGATTCTTGATCGGTTGGTGTTTCGGTTGCTTATATGGTTTTCTTTTGCCTAAGAAGATGCAAAGTGTAACTGTTGTGGGTGTTGTGCATAAAATAAAAAGATACAGACTGTGCGTGGTTGGTTGTTCTAGACGAAAAATGAATTAAACTGTAAGAAAGGGAAAATCACAGGATGCGCAGTGTGAGACTGAAAATATGCACAGTGTGAGATAAAACTCAGAGAAGAGTAACAGATGAGGGAAAGACTTGAAGCAGAGAAGAATGACAGAACAAGTTGAAGCAAAGCAGAATTACAAAACAGACAAAGGAAGAGAAGAATTGTAGAACAGTTAGAAGAAGACCAGATTTACAGAACAGAGAAGAATTACAGAACAGTTAGAAGAAGACCAGATTTACAGAACAGAGAAGAAGTGGTAAGAATCGATTTATCTGTGTAGTTGGTTGTTTAATTATTCATTTTTATTCCAGGGCAGTTGGGAGGTGCTAGGGAGGACTGTTGTCCTCGGAGGTTCAAGTGGGAGCTTGAACACAGGGAGTTGTAGCTTCCATCTGGTTGCAGCCAGAGAAACCAGGGTGGCAGGGTGGTGCAAGGGAGAACAAGTGTTCTCTGTTATACAGGTTGGAGCCTGTGTAACTGGAAGTTGGTGTTTCCATCCAGTTGGTGCTGGAACATTAGGGGAGTTGGTGCTTCCTTCTAGTGGGTGCTAGAGAAACAAGAGATTTGGTGCTCTCAAACAAGTTGGAGCTTGTAAAACAGAGGTAGCAGCCTCACATTGAGTTGGTGCTCAATTATAGATGATGTACAGAACTTAAAAGACTGCCTATCATTTCGAAGAAGAAGAGGTTTTCTCCCTTTATGGGTTTCCTCATGAAAATATGTCTCTGTGTATACCTTATGTGTGACTGATGCTCATTATTTTTATTGTCCATATGTTGTATAATGTTGATGATCACTTGAAGAAAGATTAAGAATGTATTAATAGAATTAAAATTGTTTAAGCACAATAAAAACTGATTCACCCCCCCCCTCAGTTGTCTTAGTAATTTCAACAGAGGAAAGCTATGGAAGCTCAAAGTAAGGAGTGTATTTTTGTTGGATACCTAGAGGGAGTGAAGGGATACATTTTATTAGATAATACTTCAAATACATTATTCATTTAGAGTGTTAATTTTAAAGAGGTTCATGTTATCGTACAATTTGTACTTCCTCAAAAGCCCAAGGCAAGTGGATGCAGAATTGGCGTAACTGGGAATAACCTATCACTATCACCTTAATAGGAGATCCCCTTACATTTAGGAGTATGTCAAGACTACCCCAGGGGAGACATCCCCGGTGACCTGGGTGGTTTGAGGAGGATAAGGAAAGTAATCACAAGGAAACCCTTCCTCTCTCACAAATCACTCAAATCAAAGGTTTCCTTTTATGTCTTAAAGGATGAAGCAAATGGATATTATTGTGTACCTGCCCAAAACAAGACAATAAGGAAAACAGGGCACTTTCCAAGTACCAAATGATTGTTAGTACATCATAAAAAAATAAACCTTCGTAAAGTAAGCTAGTTGATTATGAATTTGCAGCAATGCAATAGTTTATAACAGCAATTAATATTTTGTAACAGCCACAAGATTTATGCCTTGAAATTGCTTGAAGAATACAATTAAAAGTGAGTTTGACTAGGAAAATTGATAGTAAATTGTCACAAGCAAAGTTGGCAATGTTTAGCTAGCTTTTAATGTCACTTTTGCAGAGATTTTTCTGCGGTTAGATGGTTGTAGCTATCTTTTGCAACAGCAGCAAATTTAAATGGTCAAAAGTGCAAGAAAACCACACACAAAACTAGCACTTACCTAGTAGATTCACTAGCAATTATCACAATTGAATTTTGAATGGTAAATGTGCCAAATTAATGTATGTTTATATGGATGTAGCAATGTTTTGCTACAGAAGCAAGTTAGCTTAGGATTTAGTCTAATTTACGGTTAGAAAATGTTAGTAAAGGGTTCAAGGAGAAGAGTATAAGTGTTTGTTTGATCAATCACCACTTGTAGAAGGTAGTCTAGTGCCTTTCTAGGGTAAATGGAGTCACTAATGGAAGCAGAAAATCTTAAAGGAAAGATAAAAATGATAATTATATGTTAAAGGGGCGGAGAGGATAAGAGAGGTGTTGGTATCCCAAGGCCTCAAAAATCCACTTCCAAGAGAAAATTGCTAGAAAGTAACAAGGGTTATGCCCTAGCGATTTTCTCTTTCCTTGAACAAAATGTAATAAAATATTTAATTGGGCAATGGAAGTAGGGTTACTAGAGTGCTACAATGGTAGGGCTCTAGTATCTACTTCAAATTAGGTGTCTTTCAAGAAATTTTAGCACATGGAAGATTATAGAGAAAAAGATAATAAGATATGTCTTTCCACTAGGGTTTCAAGCTAGCAATTTCATAATGTTAGACATTAAACAAGTAAAAATAACAATAAGAATTCATTCACAATAAATAAATGCATATTTTCCACTTAATTCACCAAGAATAATCAAGAAAATCACCCTAGTTGAAGATCCTCCACATGAAAATAGCCAAAATACACCAAAAATTGTCTCAGGATGTCCTATTTGGATAATCCTCCCTAAGTTTGGGGTGTTTCCCAGTTGAAGACCAATATAGGTCATGTAAGTGTATGAAATGGTGTAGGGGAATGTTTGGGCGAGGGGTGCAGTGCTAATAGGGAAATGTAGGTCTTTCATATGGGTGCCTTTGTAGAGGGTGAGCTACACCTTGTCATGGATGTCATTGTTTCCTATCACATTAAACGTCTTTTATTCTTTGTCTTTATTGCTTTTTCTTTTCAATAGAATAGTTGGGGGACATTGTCCTGGCGTGGTGACCAGTGGTGACAATTTTACCCACAAGCACTTCACGAAAATGAGTAGGTTGGCTCGTGATGAGACCCCCTTTCTCTTGGTTATGCCACCAAGAGACACTACCCTAGTTTTCTGAACAAATAGATGGTAGTGTCATACCGCTACATGCCCATGGACCTAATAGGTTGGCTCATGATGAGACCTCCTATCCACCAACTAGACCTTGAGTTTTATTTATCTTACGGGTCCCCTTTTCTTATTGAGAAGCATTTTATTTCTTTCTCAAGAATCCATGGGTGAACCATCTCAAGGTTTCATTTTGGCTTTTACATTTTTCCAGCTACTTTTACCCTCTGGGCCTTTGGCCCCTTCTTCCCACAAGGCAAGGTACAACCCTTACTAGTGTGGCAAACCCAATGCCTGAACCAAGGTAGGGGAATATGAGAGGGATAATGATGAAAAGTGGTAGGTATGGAAGGAATGGACGATGAACTTTCATAGACCCACCTAGTGGCAACTCATCCCTAAGGGAAAAATCTTACGAGGGCACTCTGTCNCCCCCCCCCCCTCCCCCCAGGTATGATTAAGTTAAAGAGCATAATTTCCAAGCAAACGTTATGAAATAAAGGAGAGTTTAGTACACATATTCAAATTCTTTGAAAATCAGAGTGACACATACCATGATACTGGGACTCATTGCCTCATGGAGCAAGACCCACTGTTACTTCAGGATCAGGACGATGGGATGGATGTTTTTGTTGTTGATAGATAGGATGCACTAAAGAAAATATGGGCTATGTGGGGCCAAGCTCAAGTCATATGGCTCACGGTACTCCATTTCTAGGACCTATGGGCCTCGAGACATAATATCCTTAGTTATCCCTTGTATAGGGGATAACATTTGGCTCCAACTCGGGGACATGTTCTCACCGTAGAGCGCATGAGAACCTCAGCATCTCTGGCATGACCTGTAATCTGTTGGATCTCAACAAAAGAATTAGTAATCCTTTGGGGTGGTGATATCACCCCTCGCTCATATATGATATAATAAAGTAAAAGTAAGCAAGCACATATATATACAAATGAAAATGAAACTACAACTACACTACTCTAGCATGATATGCAGATGGTATATACAATGAATGCAAATGTCAATCTAACTTACTTGTACTTACCTGTGAAGTCAAGTATTTTCCCCATGATGGGGTTTGAGGAGGTGTCCACTAACCAGTAATGGACATCTTCTTCCTTTCAACGTGGATAGATAGTAGGCATCATTGACCAACTTTATTCCAAATCTAAAATTTCCAAGCCAAAATTGCACATTCCCCTTAACATTAGTAGGCTCTCCCTTTTTTGTATCCCACATCCAGAACATATCTCCCTCTTGGTAATCCTTTGCTTTGAACTTGGTTCTTTCTTGTACAACTCTAGTATATTGTTTTGAGGGAGGAGGGTGGGATTCTGCTGTGAAGACTTCATGTTGGGTTGGTCTAATCAATATATCATCATCCCCTTTCTTTAATAGCTCGACAGTCCCAACTTATTTGTCCTTGTATTTGTCTAGGAATTGTTGATATTCTTCCTTCTTTGGCCATTGTATTTTATCAAAATATTCCTCTGAAGTGAAAGGCAAATCCTATGGAGAAAATATAGGAAGGTTTTCCTTGATTGGCTCATGTGTTTCTCTAGTTTCAACATTATTGTCAATTTCTTGCACATGGACCTTGGCCTTTGGCACATTTGGGAGGTGGCTTATTGTCCCATCATTCATATGCACATTGATGTAAGTTAGCTCCATTTCTAAGGTACCTCCCAACATTGCAGCAAACTTCCTGGACAAAAGCATTCCCCATACATCAGAGACGTCCACAACCACAATATCTATGTGGATCATTCTCTCGGGATATTTACCAAGACATAATTCAGCGTTTTCAACTACCCCATGAGTGGGTATGGCCCTGGATTCAAAACCACACACATTCCTATAAGATTGTGTGGCCTTTAGGCCTAGTTTCTCTATGACCTTCAAAAACATCATGTTAGCACCTACTCCTGAATCAAGCATACAATTGTTAATACATTTGTTATTAACCAATAATTTCATGAAGAAAGGCGGGTGTCCATCATACTAAACTCTAAAATGGTATGCTTGTAATATGATAGGAGGGTCCATTGGCTCATCTGATACTTTGAAAAAAAAAATCGAACCTTTCTTTTACAGGGTCCATTGGCTCATCTGATACTTCGAAAAAAAAATCGAACCTTTCTTTTACAGATGGCACCTTGATGACTTCCCTTAGTGGAATGGTTACATGCATTTTTGCCAAGGCACCTTCAAAGTCAAAGTTCAAATCAAACTTGTCAATTTTGGGAGGATTTTTAGGAAGAAGTATGTTCATAGGTGGAGGTCTTGATTGTGAAATTACAGGTCCAGTAGAGAGAGGTTGGTTCATTCGTTTTTGCCTAGTGTACACTTGTAATTATTGTTTCTTCAACTTTTCTCTCGACTCTTGATCAAGATTATTTATCACCTCCATCCTAGCCTTCCTGGTTTCTTCCTTTATGCCTTCTTGATGTTCTTCAAGTGTGACATTAAGGAAATATTGAGTACCTTCAATGGTAGGATTGACAATATTCACTTGGTCGTGTTCACCATTGTTCAAGGGACACTCATGCTCCCAATGTGAGTCTTTACACTATAAGCTCCAAGGGATTTCATCTACCATGTTTGTTGGGGCTAAAGTCTTAGGAACATCTTGATCATTTTTTGGTCTAAAAACTTGAGTTCCTTTCTGGAATTGCCCTATGTAAGAAACCCTAGGAGCTTGTTGTTGAGCTCTCTCCAAGTTTAAAATCCTATTCGTCATTAATTCTTGGGTTTTTACCATGCCATCTACAGTCAATTGTAATTTTTCTAAGCTAGCGCTAATATCTGAGGTAGGTTCAACATTGTGGACTATCTTAGGTTTAGCATCTATTTTGAATCTTGGGGCAGAGAAAGGTTAAACTCTGGATGATGATAGATTGTCTTCAATCCTTGTAGCTACCTCTTGGGTCTTTTGGATTATTTTAGGGGCTTTATATATGAGGAGAAATCCCATATGTCTTGTAAAGGCTTTGGTGTAAAGAAAGAGAAGGAACTTGTCTGAAGGATGATGGCTCACTGGGATCTTTTGCACTAAGCTTTCAAATTTATCATGAAATTCTATAACGGTTTCATTCTCTTGTTTTGTGATGTTATTCAGCCTTATCAGCAACATGTTGGGGTCTTCCTTGACACTCCGTCGTTTGAGGAATACTTCCTCCAACTTATCCATGGTTTTAATACTAGCATCAGGGAGACCATTGTACCATCGTCTAGCACCATCATGGAGGGTAGAAGAGAACAATTTCATAGCTAAATCTTCAGCATCATCATTGATGGGATGAAGCTGAAAGAAGACCCAAAAGTTTCTCATATGATCCTCATCACTGACTACATCACTACTAGTGAATTTAGGTAACCATTTCTCATACCTAGGGGACATTTTCCTAGGGTATCCTGGTATGTTTGTCATGTCTAATGGTTTGAAGAGCTTAGATGACCATTGTTTCTGGATAATAGCTTGGTTTGGATTAACAGTTTGAGTTCCTGCACTAGACATTGTGTTTAAAGGAGTATTTCCTCCAAACAATGATTTTACTATAGGAGAGTTTTGGCGAGGTTTTATTTTAAAGGACTTGGTAGGGTTGGTATACCTCACTGAGCTTTGTGGAGTCGCCAGATAATTTTCTCAAAACTATTAAAGGGATGAGGGGATCACCCTCAGTGGATTCGTCATGTAAGCTTTGTAAGATAAAAGGATTTTGAGAAAAGGCTTAATGAAAAAGTCTCTTCTTGAGGAAAATTGACTCAGTGTTCCCTGACAACGGCACCAAAATGTTATCGCACAATTTGTACTTGCCCAAAAGCCTAAGACAAGTGGATACAGAATTGGCGTATATGGGAATAACCTATCACTGTCACCTTAATAGGAGATCCCTTTCTATTTAGGAGTGTTGGCCCTTGGTTATGGATTACGAAGAATAGGGAAAAGGAAAGGAAAAGTACGAACTACGCGGAAGACACATTGACTGAGAATGGGTCGAACTGGCCAAAGAAGAAGAAAAGAAGGATTGAAGTAAGGGAAAACAATTCGTTGGATGAGAATATCGAGGAAGACAGACAAGCAAGGAAGATGGATCGTGGACAACTCAGCAAGCAGAAAAAGCCACCAATGGATTCTTTGGAGCACCTCGCGGGAAAGAAGGAAAGACAAGTTGGTGAAGCCCTGAAAATGCGGTTCAAGTGGACCTAGGGTTTTAGACACCTGGGGTTTTGGTATTTAGGGTTTTGACACCTAGGTTTCGACCTAGGGTTGTCTGAGAGTCATTGTAATGTATAAATAAATATCGAGGGGAGTAAGGCAAGGTTCGTTCTAGGTTGGTTCGAGGTTGTTGATCATTATTGTTGTGTGAGAGAGAAGTGTTGAGTGTGAGAGAATTTTCGTATTGTAAGATCTTCAGCTGGGTGTGAAGATCAACCCTGCAGCAGGGTGCGCGGGGAGGGGAGATAGAGAAGAGATAAAGAGAGGAAGATATGCAAGCTAAGTGTGTAGATAGAACTGTATGTTTCCATATTAATATATCAAGAAACACAGTTATGTGGATGTGGCCCTAGGGAGAGGGTGAACCACGTATATCTTGTTGTTATGTATGATTGATGTTGTGTTCTTTGTCATTTAATATATTGGTGTTGCATTATAGTGTTAGATCTGAGATATAACTGTGTGAAGTAAGTATAAGATTGATAAGGCATAGTTATTCTATCTGTGTGGTTGCTCTGGATCCACTTTGCATTTCCTCTGGTTGTAGACACATGTGTCCTGCAAGCCCCTATTTCTACTTCAGGTGAGACTGCATCTGCTTCCCAGGTGTTGCCGAAAGGGCCAGTAGTTAGGGATTGTTGGTGCGTTGTTAGAGTTGAACCCTGGGTCTGCCCTTGTGCCAACAAATGGTTCCGTTGTCTAGACCGGGATCTTATTGAGGGAATGTCAAGGTGGTTTCCATCAAAGGTTGAGATTCAGAAGTGGATAGAAGAACAAGAAAAGGACTTCGTTGAAGCTCAGAACAAGAACCCTAAGATTAGCATGAAGGATTGGTTGGGGAGGTATATCTTTACTTATATACACAAGATTTTCTTTGGAGGAATTCATAAGGAGTGATACGAGTGGTTAGCCAAATTAGTAGATACCCAGTTTGAGATCAGACTCAGACCACCTGTGGTTTGGACAATAGCGTTGATCAAGAAGGTCAAAAGAGTTGATAACGTTGTGTCAAGAGTAGTAGATCACTTGTCTGATAGCACTATTGGAGGGTACATTGTCGAGTTCTCTATTAACAGAGTAGAGTCATATAGCCAAGCAGAGAGATATTTCTTTAAGGGACCTAGAGGAAAATTTTTAAACTTTCTGAAGTCGAAGATCAAGATGTTATTGCATGAGAAGAACATACTGAAGATACAGTAATTGGTCAGGTTGAAAATCTAATGTTCAAAAACTCAAACAGCGACAGCAACACAGAGGTTGGACATACACACAGTGGGAGAGAATTCAGAGAAGTCCCTCTGGTGAACCTATTTCAGTAGAGTGAAGAGCCATTGGCATAGGAAAAAGGGTTCTACAGTGGAGAAGAAGAATAGTTATTGAACGAGGATCATTCAGAGTTCGCTAGGGAAGAGGAAGGGAAGACTGAAGAACCTTGTCGGGAAGAATCGGTAACTTTAGGGACTGCACCTACCATCGAAGTAAGTACTATTACTCCTCTCTTTTTTTTAGCAGCATTAAGTAACCAGAGTAGTAGGAGTTATCAGAGCACTGTTACGAGTGGTTCAGTGCATACTCAGTCAAGAAATTTAGGAATATCTATGGAAGATGAAATGAGGTTACCCACCTTTAGAGGAGATGGATCTGAAGACCCTGATTATCATTGGTTCTTATGCGAAGTTGTATGGAGTATTAAGAATGTCACTTACGAAGTTGTTAAGAGAGCTCAGTTTAGGACTACCCTAAGAGACCGTGCACTGAGTTGGTACATGAAATTTGTCCAAGGAGTTGAACATCCTAAACCATTGAATTTCATTAAGACTATGTTGATTTCCAAATTCAAGAAACCAAGTCGAAGTCGCAGTGTATTACAAAACTAAAAGAGATCAAGCAGAGAATAGTTGAACCTATTTAGGAGTTTGATCAGAGGTTTAAGACCTTGACAGGCCATTTGACTTTTCAGATTCCAGACGAACAGAATAAAGAATGGTTCATTGCTTCCCTCTTGCCACACATCAAAGTCCCTCTTATGCAACAAAAGATCACTTCACAGGCTAAGGCACTGGAGATTTCCATAAAACTAGAATCAGCCCCTATGGGAGAATCCAGCTCAGGTATGAGTCAAATTTTGAGTCAGCTAACTAGCTTATCTTTGCAGGTTGAGGATATGAAGAAAGAAAAGGGAAAAGATAAAAGAGAAGACATCTAGTGTATCATATGCAAATCAGAGGGCCATGACAAGGAGCAATATCCCCTATTTAATGAGTACTTGGACTTTGGAGCTCTGATCTCTTTGAAGCAGGTTACTCTACCTTGGTGCGAGGTATGTAGAAACTAACATCGCCCTGGTGAATTCTATTACATCCAAAAGTATGTCCAGACACCTACAAATCTGTATTGTACATCCTATAAATATGTGGGGCATGATGAGAAGGATTGTAGAGCTTATGACCTCCTACATGAAAGGTCAAGGGACGCATACAGAATTCAAGGCAAAGTACAGCAGGAAGGAAACACTATGCATTTTAATTCCCCGAGAAGAGGAAAATTCAACCCTCGCGGTGGATTCTGAAGAAGAGGACGAGGAGGAGGCATGGGTCGAGGTCAAGGTCAGATCATTTGTTATAATTGTGCACAGCCAAGTCACTTAGCAAGAGATTGTCAGAACCCTTGTACTACTTGTAGCTACTACAACTCATTTGAACATGTGATTGAATATTGTCCAGCATTGCTGGCTAAACTCTAGGAGAGACGAGGAGGGAACAAGCAAGTACAATTGATCTCAATTGAACCTCATGGAGAGGATCCTCGAGTCATTGTTATCACTAGAGGAGGCACTACTACAGGAAAATACAGGGTGACTTCGGTGAAAACTATAGAAGAATCAGGGGTCAGAAGAGCTGTAGAGAAGACACAGTTGTTTGATCCAAGAAAAAAAAGTAGACATTTGAAAAAGAAAGAAAATAATTTTGAAGATATCAGGCTTCTTCATCGAAGACACAACTAGAAGTGAGAGAATTTGGAATGCCTCTGGCATTCGATCAGTCTGCATCACCTGGCGAAGGGAAAGAGGCAAGCAAGCTTGTAGGATTCTTGTATACATTTATTGACTCAATTAAGGATGAAAGATCCATACAAGAACTACAACACTTGATCAGACAGTATGAGATAGGCAAGGTAGATCCACTACTGAATAAGGTAGATCCACTACATCAAGTATCTATAAAGAGAAGGACAAATAAGGAACTACACCTTAATGCTCAGATTGGAGATTATGACATAGATTATGTGGTCCTCGACTTAGGGTCGGAATTCAATGTTATGATGAAGCAGACCTGGGCACTGATGGGAAAACCTAATTTGATCTATTCCCCTATCAGGCTCAGGATGGATAATCAGCAGGCCGTAAGCCGCTTTGGAAGACTGGAGCATGTCCCTGTGGACATCGATGGGGTCAGGACATTTGGATACTTCGAAGTAATTGAGATAGTTGATGATAGTTGTCTTTATCCTGCAATGTTGGGCATTGATTGGGCCTTCAACAATTCCACTGTGGTTGACTTAAATAAAAGAAGAATGAAATTTGAAGGTGATGGCCTTAGGGTCATTGCACCTCTTCATCCTGATGAAGGTTGTAGGTATAAGGAACCCATCAGAGAAGAAGACCGCACATATGAGCTAGAGAATATATATAAATTGACAGCAAGACAACAGGATTACATTAATCTGATAGCAAATGGGAATTTGAATTAGCGAAGTGATAGTGCATGCTCGTCAGATTATGAAGAAGCACTAGAGAAATGGAAAAACAATATGTATGAAGTTTCTTCGCGGAGATGTGCCAGATTGACCAGAGAAGTTCGTTGGATCGACATAGAAGTAAGTAATCTACCCACATTCGATGGTTTAAATCATTTAGAAACTTTCTTACTAGAATTTGAAGAAATTGTACGAGTACAACAAAGGTTTTTGGCACTGGATGAGGCCTTGAAAGAAAATCCAGCGAGATGGTGGGGAACACATAAGAATAACATCATGGAGTGGGTACAATGTCGCACTTTAATGGCAGTGCGCTTCTCAGACCAAGCCGAAGGGTGCGAAGTTCATTACACAGGTCAGAGTTTTCCAAAGGACCATGTGCGAAGTTGTGAGGAGGTTTGGAGTAGCATTCCTCGAGAACAGTGGGTACACAAGTTCATCAACACTTTCGATACAACGCCTATTAATTGGTACCTTCAAGCAAAAATGAGCCTCACCACCGTAGATTAGGATGGTATGACCCAAAATTTTGTAGCCACATTTTTATTTGAAAAGTCAGTATCCCACAGTAAATCGGGCTCTACAAGTTATAAGACAGAAAGTCTTTGAGGAGGCACCTAACCTCCCTGTTGAGCAAGAAGAGGATAAATGGATTGTACCTCTTCAAAAGTTGCAAGGTTGTTACAATATTAATGTTGATGAAGATGATGATCCTAGGAAGGTGAACATCACAGAAACAGAAGGACAAAGAGACATAGAAGGACCAGGAGTCAAACTACCTTTTATTGAACAGCTAATTAAAATCAAGAAAGTTAACATTGGAATGGAGCAAGAACCTAAACATGCAAACGTTGGAGATTACTGGGATGATGCCACTATTGATAGGATCATAGAATTATTGCATGAATACCAGGACTTGTTTCCAACCAATTTCACTAACATGAAGGGCATTAAAGGGCCCATGGGAAAATTGAAGATTCCCTTGAAACTAGATGCAAGACCTGTTAAGCAGAGACCCTACAGATTGAATCCCAAATATAAGCAGAAACTCAAGATTGAATTAGATAGAATGTTGGAAGCAAGAATCATAGAACTTGTTGAAGAGTCATAATGGATTATCCCTATGGTGGTCCAAGACAAGAAGTCAGGAGAGATCAGAATCTGTGTAGACTTAAGGAAACTAAATGATGCATGCTTACATGATCCATTCCCTACACCATTTATTGACGGAGTGTTAGATAATGTAGGAGGACAAGAAGTTTACTCCTTTACAGATGGATTTTCAGGTTACCACAAGATCAAGATTGCCAAGGAAGATCGACATAAGACCACATTTGCAACAGAATGGGGATATTTCTAGTACACAGTGATGCCCTTCGGATTGAAGAATGCACCAACCATATTTTCTAGGGTGGTGGTTGAAGCATTCAAGGAATTTTTACATAAATGTTTAGAAGCATATTTTGATGATTTGGTTGTCTTTATCTTACTGAATGATCCTATTGAATGTTAAGACTAATGTTGGATAAGTGTAGGAAATGTCAGATTTCCCTGAACCTGAAAAGGTATATTTTCTTTTCACCCTTTGGAGTGTTGCTAGGCCATATTGTGTGTAAGCAGGGGTTGCTGGTAGATCCTTCCAAGATTGCCATCATCATTGACCTACCCCCTCCTACTTCAGTTAGACAGTTGCACACTACATTGGGACATACTGGATACTACAAGAAGTTTATTAAAGGTTATGCACAGATAACATCACCCATGGAGAAGTTATTAAAGAAATATTGTCAGTTTCAATGGCCTGAAGAATGTCAGCAGAGCTTCGACACTCTAAAATAGAAAATGGTTACTGCACCTATTCTGGTTTTCCCAGACTGGAGTAAGGAATTCCATGTGCATGTCAATGCTTCGTCCATTGCATTAGGAGCAGTGTTAGCACAACCAGGAGAGGGAGATATTGACTATCCATTAGCCTTTGCTAGCAGAAAGTTATCTACAGCTAAGATAAATTACACTACCACTGAAAGAGAAGGACTAGCTATGGTGTACGCGCTGCATAAATTTCGACACTACCTATTGGGTGGAAATTTTAAGATTTTCATTGATCACTCTGCATTGAAATACTTAGTCAACAAGCCAGTATTGGGGGGAATAATATGCAAATGGCTATTGTTATTCCAGGAATATAATTTTGAGATTGTGGTCAAGTCAGGAAGAATGAACAAGGGACTTGACCACTTGTCTAGATTAGAGCATGGAGAGGAACCTACTATTTTGGAAGATACGCTACCATATGCACAGTTGCTAGCCATCAAAAGAGTTGATGGTCACTTCACCGAGATAGTTCAGTTCCTATCAACATGAATGGCACCTAGTGAATATACAGTCATTAACGAAAAACAATCGGTAGTTCGTGTTGTAGATTTTGCACTTATAGCTGGACAACTATACAAGATGGGACCTTATGACATTTTGAGGAGATGTGTTATGGAGAAAAAGAGATCATTGATCCTCGCAGAAGCACATGAAGGCATCACAGGAGGACACTACATAGGAAAAGCAACAGCACAGAAGGTTCTTAGAGCTGCCCTCTGGTGGCCTACTTTACATAAGGATGCTAAGGAATACTATAGAGCCTACGATGTATGCCAAAAAGTAGGAAAGTTGTCTAGAAGGGATGATATGCATTTAGCACCACAGCTGACCTTACAGGCCTTTGAGAAATGGGCTATTGATTTTGTGGGACCTATCCACCCACCAGGGTAGTTCACAGGAGCTCGATACATCATCACTGCGAGAGAGTATTTGACCAGATGGGGAGAAGCAAGAGCAGTTAAGGACTGTAGTGCAACTACAGCTGCGCGGTTCATATTTGATGATATCATCACTCGATTTGGATGCCTGAAGGTCCTTATGAGCAATCAAGGTACACATTTTATCAATAAAACTATAGAAGCTTTGACTCAGAAGTTTGAAGTCCGCCACCATAAGAGCACTCCATACCACCCATAGGTGAATGGGACAGTTGAAGATTTCAATAAGATCTTGGAGACCGCACTGACAAAGATTTGCAGTGTGAACAAGGATGATTGGGATTTGAGAGTACCAGCAGTGTTATGGGCTTATAGAACTACTTGCAATAAGCTTACAATGCAGACTCCTTTTAAGTTGGTTTATGGTCTAGAAGCAGTAGTCCCTGTGGAATATTTGGTTCCTAGCTTAAAAATTGCAGCGTTTACAGATATGGATGACATTGGCTTTGTTCAGAACAGGCTCGCACAATTGGTGGAACTAGAAGAAGACATATTTATTGCAGGATTTCATCAGCAGGTACAGAATGAACGAGAGAACACCTACCATGACATGCATATCAAGAACAAAGAATTCAAGCAAGGAGGTCTAGTATTGGTATATGACAGCAAATTCATGAAGCATCCAAGGAAGTTTAGAACGCATTAGCTTGGGCCATTTAAGGTCGCCTATGTTACAGAAGGAGGAGTTGCGCAGTTGAAGACTTTGAATGGAGAATGGAAGGAAGGATTAGTGAATGGGAGTCGGTTGAAATTGTACTATGACAACCAACTACCCCGCAGCTCTCAATAAAATCAAAAGAAGAAGGTTCTAGGTACCAGGTGTAGTTGAAACTGGGTGCCAGACACAGAAAAGACAGTCTTCACATGACAGGGAGGGACAGAGCCAAAAGAAAGTCGAAGTGAAACAGAAGGTTCAGTATTGCAGTGCCTCGGGATGAGTCATAGGTGAGTGTTGGGGGCATGTTGGCCCTTGGCTATGGATTATGAAGAATAAGGAAAAGTAAAGACGAAGTATGAACTGTGCGGAAGACACGTTGACTGAGAATGGTTCGAAGTGGCCAAAGAAGCAGAAAATAAGGAGCGAAGTAAGGGAAAATGAGTTGGTGGACGAGAAGATCAAGGAAGATAGATAAGCAAGGAAGATGGATTGTGGACAACTCAGCAAGTAGAAAAAGCAACCAATGGATGCTTTGGAGCACCTCGTGGGAAAGCAGGAAAGATAGGCTAGCAAATTCCTGAAAACGTGAGTCAAGTGGACCTATGGTTTTAGACACCTAGTGTTTTGGTATTTAGGGTTTTGACACCTAGGTTTCGGCCTAGGGTTGTCTGAGAGTCATTGTAATGTATAAATAAAGATTGAGGGGAGTAAGGAAAGGTTCATTCTAGGTTGGTTCGAGGTTGTTGTTCATTATTGTTGTGTGGGAGAGAAGTGTTGAGAGTGAGATCATTTTCGTATTGTAAGATCTTCAACTGGGTGTGAAGATCAACCCTACAGTGCGCAGATAGAAAGAGAGGAAGATATGCAAGCTAAGTTCGCAGATAGAACTGTATGTTTCCATCTTAATATATCAAGAAACACAGTTCTATGGACGTATCCCTAGCGAGAGGGTGAACCACGTATATCTTGTTGTTATGTATGATTGATGATGTGTTCTTTGTCATTTGATATACTGTTGTTTCATTATAGTGTTAGATCTGAGATATAAATGTGAGAAGTAAGTATAAGATTGATAAGGCAGAGTTAGTCTATCTGTTTGGTTGCTCCGGATCCACTTTTCATTTCCTTTGGTTGTAAACACTTGTGTCCTGCAACCCCCTATTGCTACTTTGGGTGAGACTACATCTGCTTCCCAGGTGTTGCCAAAAGGGCTAGTAGTTAGGGCTTGTTGGTGTGTTGTTAGAGTTGAACCCTAGGTCTGCCCCTGTGCCAACAAGGAGTATGTCAAGACTACCCCAAAGGAGACATCCCTGGTGACTTGGGGGGCTTGAGGAGGCTAAGGCAAGTAATCACAATGAAACCCTTCCCCTCTCACAGATCACTCAAATCAAAGGTTTATTTTTATGTCTTAAAGGATGAAGCAAATGGATATTATTGTGTACCTTCCCATAACAAGACAATAAGGCAAACAGGGCACTTTCCAAGAACCAATTCATTGTTAGTACTTCATAAGACAATAAACCTTCGTAAAGTAGTCTAGTTGATTATGATTTTGCAGCATTGCAACAGTTTATAACAGAAATTAATATTTTGTAACAGCCATAGGATTTATGCCTTGAAATTTCTTGAAGAAGACAATAAAAAGTGAGTTTGACTAGGCAAATTGATAGTAAATTGTCACAAGCCAAGTTGGCAATGTTTAGCTAGCTTTTAATGTCACTTTTGCATATATTTTGTTGCAGTTAGATGGTTGTAGCTATATTTTGCAATAGTAACATATTTAAATGGTCAAAAGTGCAAGAAAACCACACACAAAACTAGCACTTACGTAGTATATTCACTAGCAATTATCACAATTGAATTTTGAATGGTTCTAGTGCAAGTTATGTAGGTAAATGTGCCAAATTAATGTATGTTTATATGGTTGTATCAATGTTTTTCTGCGGCAGCAAGTTAGATTAGGAGTTAGTATAATTTAGGGTTATAAAATGTTAGTAAAGGGTTCAAGGATAAGAGTATAAGTGTTTGTTTGATCAATCACCACTTGTAGAAGGTAGTCGAGTGCCTTTCTAGGGTAAATGGAGTCATTAATGGCAGAAGAAAATATTAAAGGAAAGATATCAATGATAATGATATGTTAAATGGGTGGAGATGATAAGAGAGGTGTTGGTATCCCAAGGCCTCAAAAATCCACTTCCAAGAGAAAATTGCTAGAAAGTAACAAGGGTTATGCCCTAGTGATTTTCTCTTTCCTTGAACAAAATGTAATAAAATATGAAATTGGGAAATGGAAGTAGGGTTACTAGAGTGCTACAATGGTAGGGTTCTAGTATCTACTTCAAATTAGGTGTCTTTCAAGAAATTTTAGTACATGGAAGACTATAGGGAAAAAGATAATAACATGTCTTTCTCCTAGGGTTTCAAGCTAGCAATTTCATAATCTTAGACATGAAACAAGTAAAAATAAACATAAGCATTAATTCAAAATAAAGAAATTCAGATTTTCCACTTAATTCACCAAGAATAATCAAGCAAATCACCCTAGTTGAAGATCCTCCACATGAAAATAGCTAAAATACACCAAAAATTGTCTCCTTCAAGAAGTGTGCACCACTAGTTTCAACTAAGAACACTTAAGGAAGGTCGAATTTCAGACCTACACTTGAGTGATGAATCCATGATGAAAAAATAAAAGAGTTTTATCTTTTATTTATACAATGACAATGACCTTTAATTGTCATTTAGGTCACAAAAGGCCGACATGGCCAGTTTACATCAAAAATCCAGTTTTTACATAAAATTAACAAGTAAAACTTTAATTTCACTTTAGGGATGACGTCATGCCCCTCTAGGGTGACATTAGGCCCCCACATGGAATGATAGGCCTAAAATGTGAAACGTTAGGCCTCAAAAAGCCTCAAAAGCTGCCACACGTGCCAACTAGCACCAAACTATCCTCATGCCAAAACCCTAATTAGATGACGTCAAGGCTCAATATGATGATGTCAGGGGCCTTCAAGGGCCAATTTCATGGTGGAAGGGAAAGACCCCCCTAGGCCTATGCCTGCCAAAGTGTCTTGGGGGAAACATCATTCGTCCTTCCTAGTGCCATCCTCTAGTGTCTCTCTGCCTCTGGTTGGGGTCACAACATCCATCTGGTGGGATTTTATCCCCATGGAGGTCTGAGATAATCATCTCCCCATATGTACTTGTGCATCGGGCATGGTCCTACAGCAACAACAAGTACGCCCTCCATGGGCTCATAAGTCACAGGGATCATAGTAATGTCAATCACATCCAATAATCAAATTACCCAAACATGTGCATAAAACCCCCCTTTACCTAGACAAATGCTCAAAGACGTTATGAGGTTTAACAAACCAGGTTTGGAGAGGGTCTCGGGATGTCCTATTGGGCTAATCCTCCTCAAGTTTGGGGTGTTTTCCAGGTGAAGACCAATCTAGGTCATGTAAGTGTATGAAATGGTGCAGGGGAATGTTTGGGCAAGGGGTGTAGTGATAATAGGGAAATGTAGGTCTTGTCTGTGGGTGCCTCTATAGAGGGAGAGTTGCACCTTGTCATGGATGCCATTGTTTCCTGTCCCATTAAATTCCTTTTATTCTTTATCTTTATCGCTTTTTCTTTTCAAGAGAATAGTTGGGGTACACTGTCCTGGCGTGGTGACCAGTGGTGACAACGTTACCCACGAGCACTTCACAGAAATGAGAAGGTTGGCTCCTGATGAGACCCCCTTTCTCTTCGCTATGCCACCAAGAGCCACTACCCTGTTTTGGTGACCAGATAGATGGTAGTGTCATACCGCTACATGCCCATGGACCTAATAGGTCGGCTCATGATGAGACCTCCTATCCACCAACTAGACCTTGAGGTTTATTTTATCTTATGGTTCCCCTTTTCTCACTAAGAATCCTTTTATTTATTTCTCGAGAATCCCTGGGTGAAGCATCTCAAGGTTTCATTTTGTCTTTTAACTTTTTCCATCTAATTTTACCCTCTAGTCCTTTAGCGCCTTCTTCCCACAAGGAAAGGTACAACCCTTACTAGTGTGGAAAACCCAATGCCCAAACCAAGGTAGGGGAATATGAGAGGGATAATGATGAAAAGTGGTAAGTATGGAAGGAATGGACGATGACATTTCATAGACCCACCTAGTGGCAACTCATCCCTAAGGGAACTAGCTTACTAGGGAAATATGTCACGCCCCCCAGGTATGAACAAGTTAAAGAGCATAATTTCCAAGAAAACGTTATGAAACAAAGGAGAGTTCAGTGCACATATTCAAATGCTTTGAAAATTAGAGTGACACATACCATGATACCTGGACTCATTACCTCAGGGAGCAAGACCCATTGTTACTTCAGGATCAGGATGATAGGATGGATGTTGTTGTCATCGATAGATAGGATGCACTAAAGAAAATATGGGCCCTTTGGGGCCAATCTCAAGTCATATATCTCTCAGTACTCCATGTATAGGAACTGTGGGCCTCGAGAAATAATATCCTTAGTTTTCCCTAGGATAGGGGATAGCAAGTCCTTCACAGGTACTTCCAGAGCATTCCACACCTTCATCTCCACCACCACTAGTTGTGGAATTTAATGAGACTTCTTCTGATCAGATTTATGATCGAATATTTGAATCTGATATCTCTACTATTTTCGATCAGAAACAAGAAGTTCTAGTTCCATAGAATCTACCAATATGGGCACAACAGACTCTCTCAATAGTAGGTGAGCCAGTGGGTGATCTCGTCGATCCACATAGAACCAAATCTCATTTTGTGGAGCCTCCGCAATCTCTTACTACCACGAAGCCTTTTTTGTCTATTTTTTGTTATATGGTACTTGGATCAGACCCTTGGTCTTATGCAGAGACTAAAGGAAACCCCCATTGGGAGGCAACTATGAAAGAGTTGTACAATTCCCTCATGGAGAAATACACGAGGTAGTTCGTTCCTCTATCTTCCAACGGGAACCTTATGAGATGTAAGTGGATTTTCAAGACAAAGAGGGTTGTTAATGGATACATTGCAAATTATGGGGCTCTTTTAGCAGATAAATTTGTCTCAGTTGTACAAAGCATTGACTATGAGGGGAATTTTGCACTAATTGCCAAGATTGATTCCATTTTGTTAGCTCTAGCTATTGCAGCAACTAGAAAGTGTGAGGTAGGCCATATGGATGTGAAGAATGAATTCTTACATGGAGATCTTAATGAGGAGATATATATGGAGCAGCCAGAGGGATATGTTTAGGATCCATCATTAGTTTGTAGGTTCAGTAAGTCATTGTATGAACTCAAGCAAGCACCTCGGACATGGTATGCTAAAATGGACTCTTATCTTCTCTCTAGAGGTTTACTTAGATGTAGATCAGATCCTAATGTATATATGATGAGGAACACATATTCCCTTCTACTGATAATTCTATATGTATATGATTTACTCATCACACGGAGCTCAGCCTCCTCCATTGTTGCAATGAAGATCGCTTTGCATGACAGATATGGGACTTTTACATTACTTTCTTGGTCTTGAAATAAGATAGAATGATGCAGGAATCAATATTTATCAGTCCAGGTATGAAAAATATCTACTTGACAGGTTTTAGATGACAGATTACAATCCAATTGTCGAGAAATTTAATTGTCTATTCAAAATAACTCAATCACTCAATACATTAATTATCAAATAGGGATATGTATTTTATTTCAAATTTATTGTGCAAAGTATATACATGTGAAAATTTCATATCTGACATTGACTGTCTATTAGTATGCAACCTTAAGCAAGAAACACACCATTTTGAAAACAAAATTCAAGAATTAAACACACGTTGTAGAATAATGCTAGCGAGAAAATTCCCCTATAACTATACCAGGGTTCTAAGTATAGATAGAGATATGAACTCCCTTAAAAGACAATTTAATTCTTACACTACCCCAAACATCCCCAAATAGATGAACAGAAAACAACTGAAGAGTAAGTCAGATAGAGATATGAACTCCCTTAAAAGACTCGTAGCTTCCCAGGCTACAAGTCTCCTCCCAAAGTTTACCTGCATCAACACTTAGGAAAACAATGCTACGAATATTCTATTTCTATACATCAATTAGGGTTAGATATAAAATGTTATGCATAAATCAAATGAAAGACATAAAAATATCATTTGGGACAAGGAAAAAGATTCTTCTATTCAATATTCAAAGATTGGAAATTACAACCTTTGCAGGTCGACGCTCTGCGAACCTGGTCTGGGATCCTCTTGATATTTATCCAAGTGCACCTTCCAAATGCCTTCTCTCACAATCATATTGATCACTTCAAGGTAAGGGAAGGGGTTGTATGGGAGAAAAGGGCTAGAGATTGAATGTTGAGGCAAGAACTCAAAAAAGGTTGCAAATACTTGGGCAAGGAAGGAAAGAAATTTGGGCAGAGTTTCACCGTTCTAATGCTTGATGATGGAATGAGACCCCAAGACCTCCTTTTTATATGACAAAAGGATAGTTATTTAGTTTGGGCATGGGCTACAGCAGGTGAATTGGTTGGGAAACCTCCAATAGCCCGTAAATTCCACCGAATTCCTTGCAACTTTTTTTTTTTGCAACTTTTGGAGGTAAACGTGGATTATTTAGTATGCAGCGAGCGTATGTACGCAGGTTGTCTATCATGAAGCAAGTGTATGTACGTGGGAAGTAGTGAATACCGAAGTTCCTAGAGTATACCTTTATTCGTAAAATTATCCATCCAGACCGAAAAAAGGGTAAACTATCGCCCGACAGATGTGCCTTCGAATTTGAGTTTGGAAAGCATGAAGGAAAACAAGATCACTCGACAATCTTTTCAATTTTAGAGAGTCTGAAAAGGGATTAAAGGAGACTCCAGAGGGATACGTTTCTCAATTAATCTAGACGAAATCAAAAAGAATAAATACAGTCTCGTTGGATGTTTCTTCCGTAATTTAAAGCGAGCTTGAAACACAACAAAGTGTGCTCATGAGGGAGTCCCGTGGGTAAGGCCAAGAAAAAAAAATAAAGAAGAACTATGAGGCTTCAACACAAAGTCATGGCGTGACTAAACATGACTCCCATGCATGTGAATTACTTTGGCATGGGAACCAAATGGCAAACAAGGCTCTAACTAGGATGCCCATGGAAGGAAGGCTCTACGACATAAATTACAACACACTTATCAACAAGGAAGGTTAGTGTCGTAATTCAGTGGGGTTGATCCTAAGGCCAAATGGACTAGGAAACGAATAATGAAAAAATGCAAGTAGGGAAAAACCTAACCTATATGCTAGTTTTGAGGTCAATACCTATCAGAACGGATCGATATGATGAACAAAATTCAAAGAAAAATGTTCCAAGATCATGCATATAAGGACAATAACACTCATCTAGAAGTTAATAGATCCAAAAAACTAGGTTTGTTTTTTATTTTCTTCCAATCAAAGCAGAACTAACAAAAGATGCTAAAAGAAACTGTAGAATACACGATTCATGGCCCCGAAATGCAACTCATTTTTCTTAAAATTCAACCTAAAAATAAGCTAAAAATGCTAGGAAACGCAAGAAGATTTCTTTACAACAATAAAGTTAAACCGAATCTATAACCCAACCAAAAACCACTAACAGAGACCCTATAGGGTCGAAGAAGACCTGAGAAGCAACAAAGCTTCTGTCAAGAGAGAGGAAATATATATTTTTTTTAAACCTTCTAAAACATAGAGACGTGGGCTATTGCACCAGCAGCATGCATATGTACGTGGGTTTTCTATTGTGCAGACTTCATATGTACACGGGTTGAGCCAAAGCAGAGCTCGTACACCTCTGAGATTTTTCAAAAAAAGAAAAAGACTAGGAAGACTGAATGGGCAGGGAAAGTTGGTAGACACCTTGCAGGTGACCAGAGACCCTTAAAAGGCTCAATGAACTTGGTAAAAACTCAAAAGTCAATAAAGAAGCCAATTAAAACCCAAAAACATCCCTATAAAAACCCTAGAGAGACTCCCTAGTGAAGTCGCCAATTCTGCTAGCGGGAAAACCCCCCTATAACTATACCAAGGTTCTAAGTATCGACAGAGATATGAGCTCCCTTAAAAGATAATCTAATTATTACACTACCCCAAACATCCCCAAACAAATGAACAAAAAATGATTGAAGAGTAAGTCAAAAGTTGTCCCTTTAGTCCAAACGTTTGGTGTTGACCTCCTCGAGCTTCGTAGCTTCCCAGGCTGCAAGTCTCCTCCCAAAGCTGACCTGCATCAACACTTAGGCAAACAACGATACGAATATTCTATTTCTATATATCAATTAGGGTTAGATATAAAATTCTATGCATAAATCAAATGAAAGACATAAAGATATCATTCGGGATAGGGAAAAAGAATCTTTTATTCAATATTCAAAGATTGGAAATTACAACCTTTGCAAGCCAATGCTTCGTGAACCTGGTCCGAGCTCCTCTTGATATTGCTCCAAGTGCACCTTCCAAATTCTTTCTCTCACAATCATATTGATCACTTCAAGGGAAGGGAAGGGATTGTATGGGAGAAAAGGGCTAGAGAGGGAATGTTGAGGCAAGAACTCAAAAAAGGTTGCAAATAATTGGGCAAGGAAGGAAAGGGATTTGGGAAAAGTTTCACCATTCTAATGCTTGATGATGGAATGAGACCCCAAACCTCCTTTTATATGACAAAAGGATAGTTATTTGGTTTGGGGACGAGCTACAGTAGGTGAATTGGTTGGGAAACCTCCAATAGCCCGTAAATTCCATTGAATTCCTTGCAACTTTTAGAGGTAAACGCAAGTTGTTTAGTATGAATCTAGCATATGTACGTGGGCTGTATAGCATGCAGCAAGCATATGTAGATGGGAAGTAGTGCAGCAGGACGTGTACATGCTCCAAAAAATGGTTTTTTAAATAGATTTCCTCAACAGTGAATTGGCAAATTATGCAAGTAGAAAGGTCAATCCCATGTATGCATGAGTAGGGCATTTTAGGGCTATAACAATTAGATCTCACTTGCTCAATTGAAACACACTTGCTTGAATGTAAACACTCTTCACATTTGCTCTGGAATTGAAATCACACAGATGAAACTAAACTCACGCTGACAGAAAAGAAATGCCATGTTTGCATAAATAATAACACTTTAAATCATCAAACCTCCTCTCTTGCATAAATAAACAAATCCACTCCTTGCATAAATAAATCACTCAACTTGAAATGAAACAAGCCTCGCTGAAATAGAGTAAATATGTGGACCAACTAATATTCTCAATCCAATGTAAAGAGATCTTCTACGAAATAACTGAATAGCACAAGCACTCCAGATCTACCCAATAAATCTTGTTACCAAAATCTCACCAATTCATTAATGTAAAGTCATCTAGAATTAATCAAACTAGTACAACAATCTTATGACAACATCAATCGTGTTAATTGAATCTAATTAAAAATAATGCAGTGATTCAATTTGAGTAACAACAACCTGCATTTGTATTAAAACACTCATAAACCAATGTAAGTAACAATAACAATAATCTTCTAATGAATGAAATTCAGTAACTACAATCGAAAATTGTAATTGCAAAGTAACAAACACAATAGTAATCAACAAATCAATGAAGTAAAGCTACTTACTAATACAGTAACAACGAACCCTGTAGAAGATGAGGGCTCTTCCTCCTTAGCAAGGGGCTAGAGAAGTTTGGAAACTACAAGTTAACTCAACGCCTCATGAATCCAACAACGAACGTGTTGAAATTTTATTAATCAAGATTCAGTAAATACATATGTAGAAGTTATTCCTCATCAGTAGGACTGATTGATCAAAACTAGACTAGTTCTAGGAGCAAATATGCTCTGTTTTTTAAAGACTCCCTATTACAACTAATCTTAGAAAACGATGATTATGAACATCCTTGAGAATCTCTCGATTCTCAAGTTATTCAATAAAGTCTTAAATTGAGAAGATGTCCAATATCTTTTTAATTAGTCATAACAAAATATATTTAAATACAAGCTGCCTCATGCTTTAGAGTGACAAAATAGACTCATAATAATTACAACAATTGTGACTTTGTGGAATAGCCACATCATCCAGAGAGAGACAAGTCATCTCTTCCATGAGGAACTGTGTGGGTTAGTGACTTCGATGAGTATCAACATGAGTGACAACAGCCTTCAATAATATCATCAGGATTGTTGAGAGTAATATCTTCATGAATCATTAGAGTATCAGCTTCTGTAGCAATCGATCATCATGTAGGCATTTTCTTAACACTTTGTCAATAAATACCCAAAAACAACTATTATCCTTATCAAATGAAAGAAACACTTAGTAAATTGAAGAAACATATAGACTTAGCATACCTAAGCCAAAAGATAAGATATTTGGCAATGATGGTTGTAAAAAGGGTATGGATGATATGAAGAAAATGGGTAGAATAATAAGAAAAAGGTGGCAAAAAGATGTCATTTTCCTAACCCTACACCAGCTCCAACACCCTTTCAGTCAAGGGTTAGACTAGAGGATGGCAATGCATCACCTTTGGTTGATTGTACTAGATATCGACAGTTGGTGGGGAGTCTTCTCTACCTTACACATGCTCAATCAAACATCTCTTATGCAATTGGATTAGTTTCTAGGTACATGCAGGAGCCACATGAGCTTCATTAGAAGGAAGCAAAGAGGATTCTCATATATGTCAAGGGGAATATTATCTTTGGTATACACTGTGCAGCAGGATCTTCCTTAGATCTTGTTGGTTACACAGACTCAGATTGGGAAGGTGATAGCACTAATCGCAAGTCCACTTCAAGATATGTCCTTGTTGGCCCTTGGTTATGTAAGGAAGTGAAGATTAAGGAAGAAAGACAAAGTATCAACTACGCGGAAGGCACATAAACCAAGGAAGGGTCAAAGTGGTTAAAGAAGTAGAAAAGAAGGATCAAAGTAAAGGAAAAGCTAGTCGTTGGAAGAGAAGATCAAGGAAGATAAAGCATCAAAGAAGATGGATCGTGCACAACTCAACAAGCGGCAAAAGACACCAGCGGGTGCTTTGGAGCACCTTGCGAAAAAATAAGGAAGGATAGGCTGACGAAGCCCTTGAAACGTGGGTCAAGTGGACCTAGGGTTTTGGATCTAGGGTTTGACACCTAGACTTTGGTCATGTAATGTATAAATAAAGGTATAGGAGAGTTGAGAGGGTTGGTCGTATTACGGTTGTTCTTTTCTTGGTTAATGTTGGTTGTTGTTCATCGTTGATTGTTGTTGTTGAGAGAAATATTGAGTCTGTATTCAGGATCTTCAGCTAGGTGTGAAGATCAACCTTGCAGCTAGGTGCACAAGGAAGGGAGATAAAGAGAGATAAAGATCTGCAGCTAAGTGCGCAGATAGAACTGTATGTTTTCATCTAATATATCAAGAAACGCAGTTTTGTGGACGTAGCCCTAGGGAGAGGGTGAACCACGTAAATCGTGTTGTCTTCATGGTTGATATCATGTTATTTGATATCTGTATATTGTTATTGCATTACTACTTTCTATTTTTTAAAGATAAGAGATATAGCTAGATCTATGAAGTAAGCATAATAGTGGTAAACAATATCTAGATTGTTTTGCGTTGTTGTCCTGGATTCACTTTGCATTTCCTCTTGTTGTAGACACCTGTGTCCTGCAGCCCCCTTATTGCTACTTCAGGTGAGACTGCATCTGCTTCATAGGTGTTTCTGAAAGGGCCAGTAGTTAGGGCTTGTTGGTGCGCTGTTAGAGTTGAACCCTGGGTCTGCCCCTGTGCCAACAAATGGTTCCATTGTCGGGACCGGTTTCAGCTTCAGAGAATGTCAATATGGTTTCCATCGAATACAGAGATTCAAAAGTGGATAGAAGAACAAGAAAGGGACTTCGTCGATGCTCAGAACAAGAACCCTAGCATTAGTACAGAAGACTGGTTGGGAAGGTACATCTTTACCGACAAACACAAGATTTTCTTTGGAGGAGTTCATAAGGAGTTATACGAGTGGTTAGCTAAATTAGAATATACCCAGTTTGAGATCATATCTAGACCACCTATGGTTTGGACAGTGGCGTTGATTAAGAAAGTCAAGAGAGTTGATAACATTGTGTCTAGATCAATTGATCTCTGGTTTGATAGCACTACATTACTGAGTTTTCTATTGATAGAGTAGAATTGTATAGTCAAGCAGAGAGGTATTTATTTAAGGGACCCAGAGGAAAGTTTCTACACTTTTTGAAGTTGAGGATTAAGATGCTATTGCATGAGAAGAATATCCTGAAGATACAATAGCTAGATGGATATTGAAGCTAATGTTCAAGAATTCAGACAGCGACAGTGACACAGAGGCTAGACTCACGCACAGTGGGAGACCGTTCAGAGATGTTTCTCTTGTGAACCTATTTAAGAAAAAATACGGAGAAGAGGGATTCTACAGTGGAGAAGAAGCAGATCTAACAGATGAAGAGTATTAAGAGTCCATAAGAACAAAGAAAGTACAAACTAAAGAACTTCATTGAGGAGATCTAGAAACTTAAGGAACTGCACCTACTGTTGAAGTAAGTACTATTACTCCTCCTGTTGTTTTAGAAACATTAAGTAACCAGAGTAGTCGGAGCAATCAAAGTACTGTTACAAGCAGCTTAGTACATACTCAGTCGAGAAACCAAGGAAAAGCTATGGCAGATGAAATAAGGTTACCCATCTTCAGAGAAGATGGATCTGAAGATCCAGATCAGCATTGGTTCTTATGCGAATATGTATGGAGCATTAAGCAAGTCACTAACGAAACTGTTAAGAGAGCTCAGTTCAATACTACCTTGAGGGAATGCGCACTGAGTTGGTACATGAAGTTTTCTTCAGGACCTAGATAACCTAAACCACTGAATGATATTAAGACTGCATTAAGTGCGGAGTTCAAGAAACCTAAGTCGGAATCGCAGTGCATTATTGAGTTAAAATAAATCAAGCAGAAGGTAACTAAACCTGTGTGGGAATTTGATCAGATGTTTAAGACCCTGGCAGTCCATTTAAGTTTTCAGATCCCAGATGAGAAGCATAAAGAATGTTTCATCACATCTCTCTTTCCACACATCAGAGTCCCTCTGATGCAACAGAAGGTCGCTTCATAGGATGAAGCATTGGAGATTTCCATGAAACTAGAAGCAGCCCCTTTAGGAGAATCTAGCCCAGGTATGAGTCAGATTTTGAATCAGTTAACTAGTTTATCTTTACAAGTTGAGGACATGAAGAAAGATAAAGGGAAGGAGAAAAGAGAATATATATGGTGTATCAGATGTAAATCAGAGGGCCATGACAAAGAACATTGTCCCTTATTCAATGAATACTTGGATTTCAAAGCTCCTAGCCCCTTGAAGCATGTTATTGTACCCTGGTGCGAGGTATGTAGAACTAGACATCGCCTTAGTGAATGTTATTATATGAAAACATGTGTTCAGACACCTACCAATCTTTATTGTACATTCTGCAAATCTATGGGACATGATGAGAAGGATTGTAGGGCTTATGATCGCATGCATGAAAGATCAAGAGATACATATAGAATTCAAGGAGAAGTACATCAAGAAGGAAAGAATGTGCAGTTCAACTCCCCGGGAAGAGGAAACTTCAACCCTCATGGTAGATTTAGAGGAAGAGGATGAGGAGGAGGTATGGGTCGAGGACGAGGTTAGATTATTTACTATAACTGTGCACAGCCATGACACTTGGAAATGGATTTTCAGAACCCTTATACCACTTGAAACTAATGTAACTCATTCGATCATGTTATTGAAGAATGTCCAGTATTGTTATCCAAACTCCAAGAGAGACGAGGAGGAAACCAACAAGTCCAACTAATATCAACCAAACCTCATGGTGAGGACCCCAGAGTCGTTGTTATTACTAGAGGAGGCATTGTTACAGGAGAAGATAGGGTGACTCCAGGAAAGACTACAGAAGGATCAGGGATTAGAAGAGTTGCAGAGAAGGCACAGTTGTTTGATCCAAGGAGAGAGAAGCATACTTTTTGTTGGCACAAGGGCCGACCCAAGGTTCAATGCTCAAGAGCACACCAACAAATCCCTAACTACCGGCCCTTTCAGCAACACCTGCGAAGCAGATGAAGTCTCACCCGAGGTAGAGGCAGGGGTCATTGCAAGACTTAGGTGTTTGCAACCTTATCTGGGACACAGATTTGTGAGTATCTTTCTTACAGCGCACTTAGCATCAGTTATTCCTTAACATACATTCATTAATATACTTCATAGAAGGCACAGAGAATTGCAATGAATACTTATACTAAGAATGATTCAATACTTATCCACATAAATATAGGTTAGATTCAACAGATCAAGCACTAAGCATCTCATATATCAGATCTAATGTTCATTCATTCATCAACAGCACAGAGCATACTAGATCTACTTAATCACATCAATCACTTAGCCAAGAAAGAGATAAATACGTAAGAACGAAGCACAAAACACTATACACACAGTTATTGTGGTTCACCCCCACCCTGGGGCTATGTCCACAAAGTCCTCTTTATATTATCTTGGTCAAGAAGTTACAACACAAAGCTCTAATGACCCTTACTTTGTACAGGACAGAAGATCTGCACAGCTTGCTAGATCTGTCTTCCCTTCTCTTCAACATCAGACTATAACAACCTGCACTTAGCTCTCTGATCTCATGCACAGAGCACTCTAAGATACATCCGATCACACAAATCCAATTACTAGCACTAAGATTTCATTCATACATCACATAGATGTACTACATTACTATCTCCCTTTTATCTTACTATCTATATTGCCTATTTATAGATTACAAAATCGGCCTAAACGTGGGTAAACCCATGGGCCGACATCCCTTTCCTGTTACATCAACCCAAAACCCTAAAATGGACCCCAAAATAGGGCTTGCTTCCTTATTTTCTGCTTCGCGTTGTGCTCCTTCCTTGGCAAGCTGTCGCAGTCCCAAAAGTGGTCAAGTATGACCAAGTACTCTTCAAAACTTGGTCAAGGGCCAACAAGCCCCCAACACTCACATGTGACTCGTCCCAAGTCACTCAGGGCTAACCAATTCCGCTTCGAATGCCTCAAGCTTGGCTCAAGCGGCTTCGACCTACTGTAGTGCGATAGCCTCTTGTTCAGTAAATTCTTGGATTACTGTGTCATTGAGTGGTCCTTCCAAGCATTGTTCTGCAGTGATGACACCCTATTCGAGTTCAGCTCCCTGGATTTCAAGTTCGACGAACAATTGGCATGCCTTCTCTTGGAGTGGTTGCAGTCGTTGAGAGACGTCCATTACTTTACTTTGCAGCGTGTGTACTTATTGTTGGGTTGTGCGTTGCTCTGCGAACCTCTTCATTCTTTCCACTAGGGTCATAGACTTCAGCTGCGCTTGTAGCACATCTACATGCTGCTTTGCTTCATGGAGTTGTGCCTCCAGTATCTGTAATTCTGGATTCTCTGCAAGGGTTTCATAGGTCTGGGCGCTTCTGGTGCTTAGTTACCTACATTTTGAAGCCAAAGTTTTTAATCCGTCGACTGTGCTTCGAGCAGTGGCCTCTCTTATATCTCTTATCTTTTGGGGTGTCTCAGGGATGGTGCAGAGCTCCAGATCCGTGATGCGTTGTTGAAGTTGTTGGATTAATTCTTCCAGTTGGGTCACCTATTGTGGAAGATGATCTTCCATATTCACTTCTATGATTGTCACAGAGCGTTGTGCCTTATGAACTCTTTCTTGTGTTTCAAGTTGCTCTGCTAGAAACTGGTCCTTGCTCTGTTGTAACTGGGCTTTTTCCTCCTCCCATTTCACTTGTAAGTCAAGTTGCTCCTATTCTTCCTTTCTCTGTTTCGCTTCATGTGCACTCTGTGCTTGCTCCAAAGCCTAGGTGGATTTCTCTATGTCTTCTTGAGCTCGTCAAAGGCGAGCTTCGACTTTCTCGGCGATCTGGCGTAACTGTGTGGGCTCATTTCCTATTCTTGATATTTCCATTGTTAACGGCATCGTAGAAAGTGCTTGGCTAGATTGAAGAGCATGTTGTGCTTCTTTGAATTCGCCCGTGATCCGACGGAATAGATCCTCCTGCTTTGCTTCTTAACTTTCCACAAGCTCTAATGAAACATAATTCAGCGCAGAAATTAAGAAGTCAAAATCATCTGAGGTAAGCATAGTCTTAAGCATGGTCCAAGTGGCCTTAGTTTTCTTTTTGGATGAGGGCATCAGTGGGGTAATCTTCCTTTTCTTGGAGGGATATGCCTCATCCCTAGGTGGGGTAACCTCTCCTTTGCTATGTTCAACTTATATGCCCCCTAGTTCTTCATCATCACCTCCCTTCATAGGTGAGAACGAAGCAGTCTTCATGGATGTGTTGTGGATATCTTGAACTTCCACATCCTTCTTAGTCTTGCGCGGTCATGGTGTATCTGGCATAGCTTCAGGGATATCTACGTCAGACATCTCTAAGAGGTCTGCTGCAACAAGGAGGTATGTCGACCATTCCTTGGTAATCTCCTCTAGGTCATCTTCGGTGAGCTTGTAATATGACTGGAGTTGTTGTGTGTGCTCGTCTGCATGCGCTGTGATGTAGGTGAAGTGATGATCTGCGCTGAATTTCATCAAAGGTCAAAACCTATGAAGAGTGTTGGGTGTAATGTGTGGTGTAGACTGAATTTCATTCCTCAACTGAGTGTAGTACACATGGAAGATGACATTGGACTGCCACTGTTTGTTCATCTCGCTGGAGTACCACAGCATACAGAACTTCGCGGACAGGGGTTCGAAGGGTTCAATCTCCGGAAACGTGGCTCCCTTGGGCAGTTCCCATGTGATGAAGGGGATGAGTATGAGCAACCAGCTAAAGTGGAACTCATACCCTTGGTCCTGCACTTGTCTACAGTCAAGCTCTAGTTGATTTATAAGGTATTTCGCCTAGTTCATTTGTAGTCCCTCCACGCACTTCCCTACGAGGTCAACTACAAATCCATTCACCTGTGTAGGTCTGTTGTTTTGGACTAACTTGCCTACGATTAGCTGGAAACCAAAGTGTACTGATTCATTCTCAATGGAGACTACCTTTTAACCTCACATGCATTTCTCCAGATCGCCATATGTGTCCTTTATTTGTTGAGAGAGAACACAATCTGTGGTCTTTCCAGGGTAAAATTCCTGCGGGTTAGGGCCCTGCATGCTTAGCCCAGTGATTTGATTGATCAGAATCAGATCCACGGTGATGCACCGATCCAACCATAGGTATCCTCCATGGTAGCAGGACAGCAACAGTCAAACATAGGCATTTACTTCCTGATGCCTCCCGAAATGTGGAATCTTCATTACGTTGAGGAGGGTTGACTGTGCAAGGTTATGGGTCCATTGTTGTGGTACAATATTGGGGTTCTTTCCTTTTGTAATAGTCAAATACTTGTGCAAGGCTAGCATACTGTATGCCTTGCGATATCCAAGGTTAAAATCACTGAATTTCAGCATGGTGAGCTTCTCCTGGTCAACATGAACTGAGTGCACCCCTTTCAGAAGGTACACAGTGACTATAGCATAGTCAAAGTCTATGGGTACAGAGTCTCGATTCACTGGTCCGCTTAGTGGTGGGATATATTTAGGCAAGATGCTTGGGATCATCTTCACAGTGGCGAAGTTGTTTCCGAGCTTAGATCGTCTTTCCTAAGGTGGTCGGGATGGTCCTGCTCGAGAAGTGGAGGGGGAAGCTGGTAGTGCGCCCGAGGACAATTCTTGTACATCTGTAGACATTCCACGTTCTGACATGACTCTCTCAACCATTAAATCAATTAGAACTTCTTCAACAATTTTCTCAGCAGCGCTGAGCTCGTTCGACATACAAACTTGGGTCAGCTGGCTTGGGTGCAAAAGGAATTTAGAAATGACAGTGAATAGTAAGGCAATGATCTCAGGGTAAGTAAATCTCAGGGTTCGCGCTCAGATTCTCAGTTAGAAAAAAGTATTCTTGGTGCGTGGCATGACAGGTTAAGTAGGCAATCTCAGCAATGGTATGCTTGCAATGGACATGGGGCCTTCATTAACTCTATTCTTATCCATTCTGGTGCTATCCAACGGTCTAGTGGTAACCCATAACTGCTTTTCGATCCGTTTGGAGCGGCGGTTGAACGGGTATATCGGTTCCAACGGCTATATTGCTTTGTCATGGTGAAGTACTCTATGTCGTTGTTCTGATATCTCGTCGAAGCTCCAATTCTGCAATTCTTCTTGCTGCGAAGTGTCCTCTAGAACCTCTTGTAACCTTACAGTGTTAGCCCTTTTCTTTCTTAACTTCCTAGCCTTCTTCCCAGTGATTTTTGTCTCAGTAATGCTTTTACCATTCTGATGTTTATCTTTTGTGGTATTAGTTACTTCACGATGTGGAAAATATTTCTTAGGGTTCCTTGATAATACCTCTTATGTATCAAAAATAGGTAATGTGATCTTCTGCAGATCCTCAAGTGTTCTCTTAGCTTCGACATCGAAGGTACTAATATTAAATATCTGCGATCTACTCTTCTGTTCTTCAATCAAGTGCGTGATCCTTCTAGTCATAAAGTCTTTTAACTCTTGCTTCTTTTTTTCCAAAACTTTTTCTTCTTCTCTTCGTCTGACCTGTTCTCTATCAATCCAGGGTTTTCCTATGAGCATGGTAAATGGAGCGTTGTCTTCAACAAATTTAATGATCTCAAAGTCTTCCCCTGTCGAAGTTCCATTTACAATCATAGGTATCCAGGAGAGCCTTCCACATAGGTTTACTAGCTTTCCTCTGAAGAAACTTGTTACCCCTAGGGAAGGGATCATGGCAGGCTTTCCTATAGCTTCCCAAGTTCTTTCTGGCATAATTTTCCCTCGCACTTCTTCATCAAGAGTACAGTCAATGTCAAAGTCCTCTATTCTTGCTTTGACTTGCTCCTTTTCTTTGAAGATCTCTGATAGCCTAACATGTCGGTGGTCATTCAAGTTATCTTTCATCTGTAGCAATATCTTTTCTGATTCTTTTTGGGTTTCTGCTATAATCTTGGTCTCTTGATCTCCCTCAGGGTTTGCTTGTTCCATATTCAGCTTCTCAAGCCTAGCAATCATTCTAGGGAAATCCAATACTTCATGGTCCATAGCCTTACAACAGAGGAAACTAGGTCTTCTCCCAGGGCATTCTTTAGCAAGATGTCTCAGTCGTCTGCAACTATAACAGAGGGTTAATCCTCTCGTCCATTTAGATGTTCCCCAACTCCTTCTGTACTGCGCACCAGGATCGTGGTGGCTAGCCTGCAAAAAACTTTTTCTAGGATCTTGCATCCACTTGTTAGTCCAAACATTCTTTTGATGCATAGGTATAACATATCTATCACTATACTTATCAGATATATTCATATAAAACTTTCTTTCATCTATTAATGCCCTAGTTTTGAAGCTAGGACAGAATCTATCAAACATACCTAGATCCATGCTTTAGAAACAAAAAATTTCACTTATCTTATTTCTGCAGAGCACAAAGCTTCCAGATCTAAGACTTTTAACTATTCTTACCTTTATCAAGGCATAGAGCTTACAGATCTTACCTTTTTCTTCACAGATTTGACTTCTTTTCTTCAGATCTAACCTCTCTTTCTTCAGATCTGACCTCTTTTCTTAGCACAAAGCTTCACGGGTCAAACAGAACACTGCGCATTAGGGAAATAAATCTATGCACAGAGCTTATTTCACACAAAGATTCTTCTTCTTCAGTTCCCCAGCAATCACAGTTCCAAGTCCAGGCAATGAAACCATTTGTTGGCACAAGGTCAGACCCATGGTTCAACGCTCAAGAGTGCACCAACAAAGCCCTAACTACCAGCCCTTTCGGCAACACTTGCAAAGCAGATGAAGTCTCACCCGAGGTAGAGGTAGGGGTGGTTGCAAGACTCAGGTGTCTGCAACCTTAGATGGAACACAGATATGTGATTATCTTTCTTATAGTGCACTTAGCATCAGTTATTCCTTAACATACAATCATTAATATACTTCACAGAAGGCACAGAGAATCGCAGTGAATACTTATACTAAGAATGATTTAGTACTTATCCACAGAAATATAGGTTAGATTCAATAGATCAAGCACTAAGAATCTCATATATCAGATCTAATATTCATTCATTCATCAACAACACAGAGCATACTATATCTACTTAATCACATCAAGCACTTAGCCAAGAAAGAGATAAATACATAAGAACGAAGCACAAAACACTATACACACAGTTACCGTGGTTCACCCCCACCCTGGGGCTACGTCCCCAAAGTCTTCTTTATATTATCTTGGTCAAGAAGTTACAGCACAGAGCTCTAATGACCCTTACTTTGCACAGGACAGAAGATCTGCGCAGCTCACTAGATCCTTCTTCCTTGCTCTTCGGCATCAGACTATAACAACCTGCACTTAGCTCTTTGATATCATGCATAGAGCACTCTAAGATATATCCAATCACACGGATCCAATTACTAGCACTAAGCTTTCATTCATACATCACATAGATGTACTACATTACTATCTCCCTTTTATCTTACTATCTATATTGCTTATTTATAGATTACAAAATGGGCCTAAATGTGGGTAAACCCACGGTCCGACATCCCTTTCCCGTTACATCAACCCAAAACCCTAAAATGGACCCCAAAATAGGTCTTGCTTCCTTATTTTCTGCTTCGCGTTGCGCTCCTTCCTTGGCAAGCTGTCGCAGTCCCAAAAGTGGTCAAGTATGACCAAGTACTCTTAAGAAGTTTAGACACTATCTGCTGGGAGGACATTTTAAGATGTTCACTGATCATTTTGCATTGAATTATTTAGTCAACAAGCCAGTGTTGGGGGGGAGAATTTGCAGATGGCTATTTTTATTCCAGGAGTATGACTTTGAGATTGTGGTTAAACCAGGAAGAATGAAAAAAGGACCTGATCAGTTATCCAGGCTAGAACATGGACAGGAACCTACTAGTTTGGAGGATACACTACCGTATGCACAGTTGTTGGCCATCATAAAATTTGATGATCACTTCGCCGAGATAGTTCATTTCTTGTCCACATGCATGGCACCTTGCGAGTATACAGTTATGTAGAGGTAGTCTACGTTGCAGATTTCCAACTTATAGCTGGATAGCTATATAAGATGGGACCAAATGAGATCTTGAGGAGATGTGTTATGGAGGCAGAAAGACCATTGATTCTTGCAAAATCACATGGAGGCGTCGTTGGAGGACATTATGCAGGGAAATCAACCGTGCAGAAGGTTCTCAGAGTTGGCCTCTGGTGGCTTACTTTACATAAGGATGCTAAGGAATACTCAGAGCCTACGATGTATGTCAGGGAGTAGGGAAGCCTTCTAGATGGGATGAGATGCCTCTGGCACCTCAATTAACACTACAAGTATTCAAGAAATGGGCTATTGAGTTTGTGGGACCTATTAACCCACCAGGAAAGTGCACAGGAGCTCGATACATCATCATTGCTACAAAGTATTTGACCATATGGGCAGAAGCAAGAGCGGTTAAGGACTGTAGTGCAGCTACAGTTGCGCAGTTCATCTTTGAGGATATTATAACCAGATTTGGATGCCCGAAGATCCTCATGAGTGATCAAGGTACAAACTTCATCAACAAAACTATTGAAGCCTTGACTCGGGAATTTGAAGTTCACCATCATAAGAGCACACCGTACCACCCATAGGCGAATGGTACAGTCGAAGATTTCAATAAGATCTTGGAGACAGCATTGACTAAGATTTGTAGTGTTAACATAGATGATTGGGATCTGAGAATTCCAGCAGTATTATGGGCTTATTGAACTACTTGCAAGAAGTTAACTACACAGATTTCATTTAAATTGGTATATGGCTTGGAAGCAATGGTACCTATGGAATATTTGGTTCCTAGTTTAAGAATTGCAGCATTTATAGGTATGGATGACACAGGCATTGTCCAAGACAGGCTCGTGCAGTTGCTGGAACTACAGGAATACAGGTTCATTGTTGGATTTCATCGACAGGTACAAAAAGAACGAGAAAAGGCTTACCATGACAGACATATCAAGAAGAAATCATTTAACCAAGGAGATTTGGTATTTTTATATGACATCAAGTTCATGAAGCATCCAGAGAAGTTCAGGACACATTGGCTTGGGCCATTTGAGGTTGTCTATGTTACAGAAGGAGGAGCTGCGCAGGTGAAGACCCTTAATGGAGAATGGAAAGAAGGTTTGGTAAATGGGAGACGGTTGAAATTGTATTATGAAAATCAGTGGCCTCGTAGCTCTCAGTAAAAGCAAAGGAAGAAGGGTCTAGGTACCAAGTGCAGCTGAAACTGGGTACCAGACATAGGAAAGATAGTCTGCACAATATAGGGAGGGACAGCAGAAAGCACAAGCTTCTTCGTGCAGTCTGCAGTCGAAGTGATATAGAAGGCTCGATCTTGCAATGACTCGGGACGAGTCACATGTGAGTGTTGGGGGCCTGTTGGCCCTTGGTTATGTAAGGAAGCGAAGATTAAGGAAGAAAGACGAAGTATGAACTACGCGGAAGGCACATAAACTGAGGAAGGGTTGAAGTGGTTAAAGAAGCAGGAAAGAAGGAGCAAAGTAAAGGAAAATATATTCGTTGGAAGAGAAGATCAAGGAAGATAAAGAATCAAAGAAGACAGACCATGGACAACTCAACAAGCGGAAAAAGACACCAACTGGTGCTTTGGAGAACCTCGCGGAAAAAGAAGGAAGGATAGGCTGGCAAAGCCCTTGAAATGTCGATCAAGTGGACCTAGGGTTTTAGCACCTAGGGTTTTGGATCTAGGGTTTTGACACCTAGACTTTGATCATGTAATGTATAAATAAAGGTCTAGGAGAGTTGAGAGGGTGGGTCGTATTACGGTTGTTCTTTTGTTGGTTAATGTTGGTTGTTGTTCATCATTGATTGTTGTTGTTGAGAGCTATATTGAGTCTGTATTCGGGATCTTCAGCTAGGTGTGAAGATCAACCTTGCAACTGGGTGCACGAGGAAGGGAGAGAGAGAGAGAGAGAGAGATCTGCAGCTAAGTGCGCAGATATAACTATATGTTTTCATCTAATATATCAAGAAACGCAGTTCTGTGGATGTATCCCTGGGGAGAGGGTGAACTATGTAAATATTTTTGTCTTCGTGGTTGATGTTGTGTTATTTACTATCTGTATATTGTTATTGCATTACTACTTTCTATTGTTAAAGATAAGAGATATAGCTAGATCTGTGAAGTAATCATAATAGTGGTAAAGAATATCTAGATTGTTTTGCGTTGTTTTCCTAGATTCACTTTGCATTTCCTCTGGTTGTAGACACCTGTGTCCTGCAACCCCCCTATTGCTACTTCGGGTGAGACTGCATTTGCTTCGCAGGTGTTTCCGAAAGGGCCAGTAGTTATGGCTTGTTGGTGCGTTGTTAGAGTTGAACCCTAGGTCTGCCCCTGTGCCAATAGTCCTCTACCTTGGATCCGGACCTATTTGTCGGTCAAGTAAGAATAAATAAACAATTTATTTATCATTAGCAGAGGTAGAGTAGAGGGGTGCAATGAATGTTACTACTCAAGCTATTTGGTTGCAACACTTCCTTACAGAGTTGGGAGTTCATTTTCATCGTCTGATGGTTATATGGTGTGATAATCAGAGTACTCTCAAGTTGTCTAGAGACCCATTTCAAAGGTAGTGGACCAAGTACATCAAGCTTCATATGCACCTTATTCAAGGACAGATTCAAAATAGAGTCATTGATATGCAGTTATGTCCATCTTCAGAGAAGGTAGCTGATATCTTCACCAAGTCTTACACGGATCAAAAATTTGTCTCATTGAGGGACATTCTAGGAGTGAGGGATACATTATCTTAGCAACTGAACATGATAGCATTATTTTTTTTGTTAACAACATATTTTGAGAGGAGGTTTTGTTCCCACTAGGTTTTCCCTCTTTACCTCACTTTTGTTTAGTTGTTATGCATATATACTTCTACTTGAGTACCTAACATGGCTTCATATTGTCAAGACTCATCATTGTGGACACCCCGATTGTGTTTCAGGTATGATATGGTTGTCATAATGTATGACATTGAAGTGACATGTTGAAGGTAACTTTTAATTAGCAAGTGGCAAAGTTTGAGGTTGACATAAGCAAATAGCATAAGTATCAAGGTTTTATATGATTTTTTTATATGTTGTGCATTGAGTTGGCATGTACATATGGTATGAGGTTTTGAATTCCAACGTGATGAGTTGGCAATGCATTGAGTGGAAGGCACATGGGCATTAACTCCTAGAGTCTCGCGTTTAACCACCTCATGTTGTTTGAGGTTTTGGTCATTTTATATTGAGTTTGGTCTGTGGAAGAAGAGCTTAAGCTCGGCCTTATAACCCTCCTCCTATTGGTCGCAACAATCATTTCAACCTCCATTATTGGTATATAAGTGTTTTTTACAAGGTATGTACTCACCAACCTATGAAACATCTTTTGCATGTGTTTTGTGAGTTGATGAAATAGGAATGGCTCTGATTTTGACAGGTATTGGGTGTGTATGTCTCTTTTTCCCTGCTTTTCACTCATGAAATGGAAGTATTTTTAATGATGTTCGAGGATTTCTATTTGCAAAGGAAAAGAAATTCCTTTTTGTTTTTTCCCTATGTTGTATGAATTCTTCTCTCAATTCATAAGATCACTTTCCATTCTCCTGAAGATTTGTTAGAGTAATGGCTCTATAATTAAAATGATTCAAACCCATTTTATCATCGTAAATATCTTATGGGTTTTGACCTGGGTTCTAGTTTGAACTCAAATACATTATGTCCAATATTGAAGTGACCAAATTTCAAAAATTTCTACTTGTTTATCTTGTTGAGTATAGTTATGGGTTGAACCCATGTTAGCTATAATGGGTATATGTCATGTATTATTTGGGTTATGAGTTGAACCCACACATGCATAATGGATGATTGGTCAAGTTTTGAATTGAGTTTAGAACTTGGATAAGGGTTGTTCATTGTCGCAAAGTTTAATCAACCAACAATGATATTACTTAAACACTTCCTTTTTTGTTGAGTTTGTTACTCAGGTTCGAACCTGGGTTTATTGTTTCCAAGACGAATGTGGATATTGCATTGGTTTGTTGCTTGATTATGTGGATTTGAACCCTAAGAAGGATTGATTTTAAGTTGCATGCAGTTCAAAGGAAGCCATATGAGCTATGGACATGCCCATTTTTGTTTGAAATGTTAAAAGTTCGAATTTAAGCTCATAAATTATTGTTTGATTGTCATTTTGGTTTAAAATAGATTCATGCACATCTTGTACATGGCCTTGCTCCTGTTCATTATAGAGGTTGCGCGCCCTTTGATTCCACTGTTGATTGTAAAACTAAACCCTTCATTCTTTCTTATCTACCTGAGTTCGTACTCTTGCGGGTATCTACGAGATGGTTTGAGTGTTTTTTATTTTGGAGTTCATTTTCCTCATTTGACTCATAGCTCAGTTCTAATTATATTATTGGTTTATTGAACAAGACTAATGGTCATATCATTTGTGGAAACTTAAAAGTAAAGTTTGACTCTTGCTTTGTCCATTATAAAGATTTGTGGCCATGCTCATTCTTACTCCTTATGGTAATAATGTTAAGCTTTTTATTCTAAATTTGATTTAATATCCGCCTTTGCACAATATCGAATATACATGAATTGGGTTCGACTATAAAATAAGTAAAATTTGGTTGAAGTCATTGACGGATAAACATTCAAATAATTTATAAAGTAAAAGTTTGATTTCGAGTTTGAGTTATTAAAGTGAAAAGGGAAAATGCATATGTGGCAAAGGATT
>ML812653.1:29844-40043 GCA_009831015.1 Picea engelmannii
CAATCCATTCAAGAAGCCCAAGAGCTCGCAACCAAGATAGAAGGAAATCTCCTTTCATCCAAGATTGAGCCCTTTGCTAACCCTAGGGGGAGAATAGACACCAAGCAGAAAGTGGTACACAATGCTGAGCCTACTTCGGATCTTTGCACCAGTATTAGTAATATACAAGCTTCCGTGGATAGCATCATGAAGAATCAGGAAGAGATGATGAACAGGATCGTTAGACTTGAAAAGTCCCAGACCCAGGCACCTAGACCTCCATTCAAAGGGCAATTCCAAAAAGGGAACCAAACCTACAAGCCAAAGAATGAAAATGAAGTTCCAAATACTCTGGCCCCTACAAACGTTGTTGATGAAAATCCTTGGTGCCTGGAATGCAGTGAAGCACATTGGGAGAATGAGTGTCCTTATAATGCCAGCCAGCAACAAGTCAACAATCTGGACTGCTTTATGAGTTTCCCTCAGATAAATATCACTGACATAGAACATCAGCAGGCCCTGAAGGAAGCAGCAAGACTGGTAATAATTAACAACTTGGACCAGGAATCATGAGAAAAGCTTAAAAAGCAAGAAGTCCAAGTGTACCGGAGAAAGAATCCAAAACAACCTACCATTGATCAGTCAAAATCTCCCGAGGTTCTTCCTTCCAAGACATCTAAAACTGATAAGGTTACCCTTGATTTTGACTTTGAAGGAGCCTTGTCAAAGATGCATGTAAACGTTCCCTTAAAGGAAGCAATTAAGATCCCCTCTATTAAAGAACGCTTTAATACCTTCTTTTCAGGAACAACTGAGCCTATGGACCCCCCAATTATGCTGCAAGTTGATCACTTCAGGATCTAGTACGGTGAAAATCCGCCTTTCTTCATGACGCTTATGATGAACAACAAATACCTCAACAATTTCATGCTGGATACAGGTGCTGGTGAAAATATGATGTCTCTTAAAGTCATGCAGCAAATGGGCTTGAAGGTCACTAGGCCTTACAGAAATGTGTGTGGATTTGAATCCAAAGCAATACCCACACATGGTGTAGTTGAAAATGTCGAAGTGCAATTGAAAGAATTCCCCGAGAAGACAGTCCACATAGATATTATAGTGGTTGATGTCCCGGACGTGTGGGGAATGTTGTTGTTTAGGAAGTTTGGTGCAATGATAGGCGGGTCCCTTGAAATGGATCTCACCTTTTTGCGGTTACCTTTGAAAGATGGAACAACTGGACGTTTACTCAATGTGTCAACAACTAGAAACCACGTACAAGATGTCGTTCCCTCTGTAAATGAAGCGCAGAAAGATGTGATACAAACTCTTCAAGAATATTCTCCAGAAGATATGCCATTTGCAACAGAAGAAGATTTTGACCAGATTGAGTGGCCCAAGAAAGAAGAATACTAGCAACTCCTAGATCAGTTTCAGAACAAAGAGGTAGGGACGGTGAAGATACAAAAAAGGAAAAAGGATGAAGAGGACGTGCAAATCCATCCATCCCAACAAGAAGTTTTTACACCAGAAGCCCACCCACCTCCCTCAGTACAGTACACCAGGGTTGTTCAAGGAACAACCAAACACAAGATCCGAAAATACAAGGATTTCCCACACTTTTTCAATGATGTGCCTTAGAGTTACATCGTATCAATTGTTGAGTGTTTAGGTCTGAAACCTGCTTGCCCTTTAGCACACTTATCCCCTTCTTCCGCCCACTTGCTGATTCTATTTTCTAGCATACTTCCAAATAACTTCGCAAACAAGGGGTTTATCATTATGGTCCTATAGTTGGAGGGATTGTTGACATCCCCACTCTTGAAAAGTGGTATTGCTAGACTCGTTGTCCAATCTGTAGGGAATCCCTATTGAATGATGTTTTTGAAAATTTTCATAATGTGAGGTGCAAGAGTTTTTGAACCCCACTTTAGATATTCTGCCTAGAGTTCAACTAAATCTTTTGCTTTTCCAACACCCAACTTTCTGATACCCACCTCAATTTCTTGCATGGTGAAGAGCTTAGTAGTAGTGTTGACCAAGGGAGGGGGGTCCACCTTAGGATCTTGCTCATAAAGTTGCATTGCATACTCGAACCATTGATAGGCTGTGATATTATTTTCAGTTTGTTTTTTTCTCGTTTGAAGCTCCTTCCAAAATAACTTGGGGTTATTTTTCCCCAAGAAGATTAATTCCTCCCTCCTTGAGATCATGAAATCAGCTTTCTTCTTTCTTACCATTTGCTTGTAAGCTTTTATGTTTATTTCTTTATGGCTTGACTCTTTCAAAGTTTTCCTTGTTGTTTTGCATTCCTCATCAAACCAAACATTAACCGGAAAGTAGTTTGTTTCAGATTTCCTATTTTTTGCTCTTTTTCATTTTGTAAGTGCACTTTGGATTAAATTTGTTAGCTCATGGCTATGAAGGCCCTGGGATGGAATTTTCTCCTTGTTAAACAACCTCTTTAGTGCTATCTTGAAAGTGTTACAGTTTTTTTGAGACAACAGAATTCTACCCTTTGAAGGAGGTTGTCGGATGTGCTGATTTTTAGTCCCATGCTGTTGTTGTTTAGCCCAAGTTAGACTTAAATAGATCGGTTTATGATCAGATTTCAACTCCCACAGTTGTTCGCCAATCAAAACTTCCTCCATTTTCTCACACAAGCCATGTGAGAAAATTGCATAGTCTACTACACTTGCTCCATTGTAGTTATTGCAGGTGAAATTGCCAGAATTCGCCCATCTAGCCACCCCATTACAAATGACTAAGTCAAATGCCCCACATAAAGTAAGTAGTGTTCCCCAAAAAATTTAGAGCTTCTGTTGTCCTCTGAAACTCTTGTCCACTGATTATTTGTCTCTTCTGTAAGCCAAATGGGGTTGTAGTCTTCCTTACAACGAAGAATACTAGCTTGTTCACATGTTGTCCTAGCATTGAAATCACCCACTATAAGGACTTCACTTAGTTGAGAGTACGCTGCAATATCGTTTTTTAAGGTTGAAAAGGGGTCTTTGTGGTCAAGCCCCCTACTTTCGTAAGTTTTTGAAACTTGTGGAGCGAAATAACATGCTACAATCCTGATGATGTTACCATTTTATGATATTTTAAACCAAATGAATTGTTTATTTGAGTCTTCTCTTTCTAACTGAATGAGATGACCTTTTTTTTTCTTCACTAAGACCATGATACCCCCGTGTCATCTTCACACTGCCATCTTCACATACTCCTCAAACATAGGTGTCTTGCACCCTTCATGCTCATGTGTTTCCAAAAGACAAATTACGTCCCTATTTTCTGCGATAGGTCCTAACCCAAGTCCCCGCCTCCAAGGATAACCTCTGCAATTCCAACAAACTAAACTTAAGGAAACCTGGGAATAATTTGATTGCTATTTGTTTTGGTCTACAAGACTCAAAGTTGAGTCTTCACCTCTATTTGTCCATAGTGGCCTTGTTGCATATTTTCCTTCTAATGAAATTGTTGTCTCTTCTTGGCTACCAACTTGCTGTCCTGTTTTAGAATGAGGACCGAAAAAGGCAATAACAGCTTTTCCTTTGAACAGCCATGCCCTTTTTCCCTAATCCCTTGCTGCCCTAACCTTTGACAACTCTTCCCTTCTTTCCTCTTGCTGTCTAATAGTTAAATATTCGTCTCGAAAAAAGCGAGAGCCTCTCAAGGGTTGCTTCTTGCCTAGGAGAATTTGCTTGTCATGTATGCTTGACATGATGAATTTTATGGGCCTAGCTCTCTCGCCACTAGGCTTACCCACCCTCCATGCTTGGAAAATTTGGCCTTGCCAAAGCAACTTGTCCTTCAAAAATTCACTTGTAAGATCGAGAGTGCGTTCATTTTTTCCATACTCTCTCACACCTTTGATAATTATGTTTGCTGCTCTACCTTGTCTTTCCTTGTTTTCTATACCTTGCATGTCGTCCCCCTAGCTGTGTGTTTCTTTTTCCATATGAGCAGAATTGCTAATGACTTGTGCCCAAGTTTTGGAATTTTTTGTAAAATCTCTTTTCTCTTCATCCCTTGCTTTCACTCCATGGGTGTATGCTTGTTCACCTATTTTTCCTTCAGCCTTGGGTGTTTTAGAGTTCATCACCTCTCTAATTTCCACCAAAGAATCTTCCCTAATTTGCCCAGCATCCTTCAACCCTTTCCATTCAGCATTTCGATAGGAGGAGATTTGGCTATCTTCTGGACATGTATTGATTGTATATTCCAGCTATATATATCAGCTACTCCAACTTATACAAATCCATAATTTTCACTGTATGGTGGCAGTCATATAATATCTAAATCAAAGTTGGGTTTGAAGGTATTTATGTGAGCTTCTTGAAGTAATCTTTGGCATCTTTCTTTAGGCTTATTCTGATATATATTTCATGTTCTTATATGCTCTCCTCAACAAGAAAAACTCAGAAAAGATAACCAAAATGAAATCTACAGCGGTCTTTCACCAACTCTTTGACAAAATGTCTACACTAGATATGTTGCAGTAAGCATAATAGTTAATGCAAATCTATAACAACAAACATGCAAAGAGATTATAAGAAGATGAAAACACTTTCGATGACTAGATGGAGGTGTTGAAGAAGAAAGATGGGCCCTCCAAGGCTAGGCTCAAGTCAATATGTCTCTCGGTACTCCATGTCTAGGACCTGTAAGCCTCAAGACATAATTTCCTTAGTTATCCGTAGGCTAGGGGATAACAGATCCAATTCTTTTATGTAAGTTTGGTGCATGTTCAAAATGTCCTCTATTTTAACCTCTATGATAGTGGTTTTGCATGTCTTTTGCACAAATATTTTCTTAAACACTGAGATCTTTGTCATCAAGACAACTCTAAGACTTCCAAACCCAACAATAACAATACAACTCAGAAGCAGGGTAATGTTCGAATGTAACATTTACTTGGTCAAATATACTTTATGCTAACTTTCTTTTATTGTGTCCCCAAGTCAATTTTAAGGGAGGATGTTGGAGATATGTTGGCTATGCTCGACCTACACCCCTAAGGGACCGTAAATATCAATCATTTAACACCCTTAGCGGCCCATTGTGGATCACATTTGTGTTAGTGGGCGCCCACTAACATAAATGGGGTCCACAAAGGCTGCTATGGGTGTTAAATGATTGACATTTACGGTGCATTAGGGGTACAGGTCAAGCATAGCCAACATATCTCCAACATCCTCCTTTAAAATTGACTTGGGGACACAGAAAAGGAAAGTCGGCATAAAGTATATTTGACCAAGTAAATGTTACATCCAAACATTACCCTCCTTTTGAGTTGTGCTGTTATTGTTGGGTTTGGAAGTCTTAAAGTTCTTTTGATGACAAAGATCTCAGTCTTTAAGAAAATATTTGTGCAAAAGACATTCAAAACCACTATCATAGAAGTTAAAATAGAGCACAGTTTGAACATGAACCAAACATCCATAAAATATTTGGATTTGTTATCCCCTAGCCTAGGGATAACTAAGGAGATTATGTCTCGAGGCCCACAGGTCCTAGACATGGAGTACCGTGAGCCATATTGACTTGAGCCTGGCCTTGGAGGGCCCATCTTTCTTCTTCAACACCTCCATCCTGTCAGTAGCAGTAGCATCCATCCCATTAGCCTGGTCCTTCAGCAGCAGTGGGTCTTTCTCCATGAGGTAATGAGTCTGGGTATCATGGTATGTGTCACTCTGATTCTCAAAACATTTGAATATGTGCAATTAATTATTTTTGCTTCATGATGTGTGCTTGGACTTTATTCCTTTTGAATTCTCCATACCTAAGGGGGATGACATAATGCCCTAGCAAGTTGGTTCCCTTAGGAGTGAGTTGCCACTGGGTAGGTTCATGAAAGGCCATCGTCCATTCCCACCATACTTATCACTTTTCATCACCTTCCCTCTCATCCATCCCCTACATTGGTTCAGGCATTGGGTTTGCCAAGCTAGCAAAGGGTTGTACCTTGCCTTGTGGGAAGAAGGTGCTAAAGGCCCAGAGGATAAAATAAGCTGGCAAAAGATAAGAGCCAAAATAAAAAAACCTTCATATGCTTGGCATAGGTATCCCTGAGAAAGCAATAAAAGGATTCTTAGTAAGAAAAAGGAGGTACCCATAAAATAATTAAACTCAAGACCTAGTTGGAGGATAGGGGGTCTCATCACGAGCCAACCGATAGGGGGTCTCATCACGAGCTAGCCTATTAGGTCCATGGGCATGTAGCGGTATGAAACTACCATTCAGTTGGTTACCACAAAAGTGTAGTGGCTCTTGGTGGCATAGCCAAGAGAAAGGGGGTCTCATCACGAGCCAACTTTATCATCTTTGTGAAATGCTTGAGGGTAACGCTGTCACCACTGGTCACCACGCGAGGGCAGTGTCCCCCAACTATTCTCTTGAAAGAAAAAAGCAATCAGATAAAAAGGTAAAAAGGGCATTGAATGGGCTTGGAAACACTTGCATTCAAGTAAGGTGCATCTCACCCTTTTCAGAGGCACCCACAGGTAAGCCATACATTTCCCTGTCATCACTGCACCCATTGCCCAAACATCCCCATACCATATCATGCACTTACATGACCTAGATTGGTCTTCACTTGGAAACATCCCACATTTAAGGAGAATTATCCCAATAGGATGTCCTGAAACCCTCTCCAAACCTCGCTTGCAAAATAGCATAACGTCTTTGAGCACTTGTCTGAGAAAGGGGGGTTTTATGCACATGTTTAGATAATTTGCTTATTAGATGTGACTGACATTGCTATGGTCCCTGTGACTTATGAGCCCATGGAGGGCGTACTTGTTGCTGCTGCAGGGCCATGCCCGACAGATAGGTACACATGGGTAGATGATTAGATCGGACCTCCATAGGGATAAAATCCCACCAGATGGATGCTGAGAGCCCAGCCAGGGGAAGACATATACCAAAGGCTTGCACCGGAGAGAGAGGAGGTTGTTCCATCAGAGGCAGCCTAGAAGGCCTGGACCTAGGGGGGTCTTGCCCTCCCACCATGATTTTGGCCCTTGAAGTCCCTTGACGTCATCACTCAGAGCCTTGACATCACCCAGTTGAGGCCCCACATCTTGAGGACGACATTGGTTGGCACGTGTGGCAGTTCCAGAGGGGTTTTGAGCCCCAACGTTCCACTTGGAGGGCCAACATTCCAGCAAGGAAGCTAACGTCACCCTAGGAGGGGCATGACATCACCCTAAAAATCTCAAATTAGGGTTTTATTTGTCAAATTTATGTAAACTTGGATTTTCTCATGTAAACTGATCATGTCGGCCTTTTTTACCTAATTTTGTAATTAAAGGTCATTTTCATTGTATAAATAGGGGATTTTCCCCTTGTATTTTTTCATCATTCATTCACTCACAAGTGAGGTCTGAAATTTGCACCCTTTTCAAGGGTTATTGGCTGAAATTTTAGGCGCACTTCTTGGAGGAGGCTAAATTTGGTGTTTTGGGGCATTTTCTTGGAGGAAGGTCTTCAACTAGGCTAATTGCTAGATTATTCTTGGTGGATGTAACTGCATTTCTACAATTATTCTTTACTTTGAAAGGTTATAGTACATTTAATTTGCATTTTTTCCAAGATTATGAAATTGCTAGCTTAAAACCCTAGGAGATCAAGCACATGTTATTGTCCTTGTCTTAATATCTTTTCGCCTACTAGATTGTGTTAGAAACCCTACCTCTTGAAGCATTGTGCTAGATCCCTACCATTGTAGCAGTCTAGCATCATTTTCTTCTTCAAGCCATTAATTAATTCAAGCTTGAGCTAAAGAAGAAGGAAAACCGCTAGGGCCTAGGGTTACCTACTTTCTAGTAGTCGTTTTCCTTCTAAGGCTTGTTGATTGAGGCCTTGGGTTACCAACACCTCAACCATCATCCTTCTTTGTCCTTAGCTCATACATTATCATTTTATTCCTTCAAGATTGCTTTTGCAAAAAGTGACTCCATTAGCCCTAAAGACACTGATCTAGACCTTACATTTGATTGATTGATGAAACAACACTTAAAACTTTTACCTCGAGCTATCTACTAATCTTTCTTAACCTTAGAGTAGACTAATTCACTAACCTTCTTGCTGCTGTTACAAAAGTAAGCTACAGCCAATTATTACAGCAGTAAAAGCTCTTAAAAGCAATTGCAAAAGTTGATTTTTATATTGCCTCATTGGCTTCTCACAAGTGCTAGTCTATTGCTATTATTGGATTATCATTTTTGGTCATTGTGAAGCTTAACTAAGGCATTGAATGCGAAGCTATCATCTTGTATACATTTCTTTTATAGAATGTCTGTTTGCTTCATCTTGCATCAACTTATTGCTTTTATCGACAAGTCCAAGGTTTTATGAAGCACTAACATCAAATTGTACTTGCAAAAGATATCGTTTTCTTGTTGCTTTGTTCTGGGAAGGTACACTCAAGCACATCATTGTTTCATTTGCTAAAACTCTGGGACTTTCTGATTAGTGTGACATGTGAGGAGGGTTATCTTTTCTCGATACTTTAACCTTTTCCCTCTCAAACCCCCAGGTCACCGGGGACATCTCCCCTGGGCTATTATCCCTAAATAGAAAGAGGTGTCTTATTAAGGTGACAGTGATAGGACAACCTCTTGTTACGTCGATTTTCCCTCCTTTATCCTTTCCCTTTGGGACAAGTACAAATTGTGCGATAACAGGATCTTTGAGGGAGTTGTCTTTAATGCGCCCTTCTACACACACACAAGAAATGGTTTGTATTGAATGCGAACCTCTCTTATCGCATGCAAAAAGTCAACAAAAATCCTAAACAAACTTCCGAATATGTGCATGAAAATGTGCTAGCAGCCTAGAAAATTCCAACGAGAGAGTATATTTATGCTAAGAGGCAAAGTATGAGTCAAAGTGTTTAAACCAATGTTTTACATAAGCATGACCTCATGTTATCATCCATACCCCATCCTAAAAAATGCCTTGGGGTTCTTCTTATTTATGGAGAGCTAGACAAACATATCCTTTTCCAAGCTAATTAAAAAGTGACTTTAAAATTATAAAGTGAGAAACCCACTAAAGTGACTTTTATTTCATTTAAATAATAAAGGAGCGGGAAAATGGCTCAAGTGAGCATAAAAGGGAAAAATGGGGATTTCCCCTCATTCTTGTCATTGTCAATTAAGAAAATAGATTTGGAGAGCTCTTGGAGAGTTTTCTAGGGTTTTTTGGAAACCCTTCTTGCTTATTGGTTTCAGTGTTGCAACTATACACCCTAGTCAAATTTAAGGATGGGATCACTTCAGGTTTCGTCATTGTTCTTCATTGCTACAGAGATTAATCTTCTTACAGCTAAATATCTTGGAGTATTGTTAGTTTCTTGTGTGTGGCGGCTGGGTTTTTCCAGTGTGGGACGAGTTTTCCATTGTGGGGGTGATTTCCTCATTGTGATGGGCGTAATAATTATTGTGGAGGCCAATCCATATGTCCATTAAGATTTCCCATCGTGGGGGTTGAGTTTTATACATTTTGGGTGATGCATACTGTTATCCCCGATATCTAGGGATAACTAGGAGATCATGTCTCGAGGCCCACATGGTCCTAGACATGGAGTACTGAGAGCAGGAGCGACCTGAGCATGGTCTTGGAGGACCCATCTTCTTCTTCTCAGCCAGCTTTGTTCTGTCAGCAGTACTAGCCTCCATCACTACCGGCCTGGGCTTGCATCAGAGAGGGATCTTGCTCCATGAGGTAATTGGTCCGTGGTATCATGGTATGTGTCGTATTTGATCATTATAACCCTCTTATGTATGCATTAGATCTCTTTCATTTCAGATAACTGCTTGGATTTTACACTAACCTACTTGACCATTGTTGGGGTAATTGACGGGGTAGCTTAGCAAGTTGGTATTCATGGGTTTTGGTTAGCCACCAAAGGGGGTTTGAAGAACCATCATCCGTTCCCCTCATATTATCACTTTTTCATCTTAAAACCCCACTCATCCATCCCATTCCCCTAGTCTGGCCATTAGGATGACCATCCAGGGTACATCTTGTCTTGTGGGAAGAAGGGGCTAAAGGCCCAGTGGGTAAAAGCAGCTGGTAAAAGATAAAAGCCATAGGAAGATGAAAACCTAGAGATGCTTCGCCCAGGGGATCCCCGAGAAGGCAATAAAAAGCCTCTCATAAGAAACTGAGGGACCCTAAGAAAATGATAAATAAATAAGTGCAAGACCTAA
>ML812653.1:40143-60154 GCA_009831015.1 Picea engelmannii
ACTCCGTTTGACATAAAAATTATACCACCGGAATCGGGAAGACGAGACGGACGCAATGGTGTTGGTTTCATCAGATTCTGAGCACTTTCATTTTTGAGCATTTTTCAAGCCCTGATAGGCTTCTGAATCCGATTTCGGATCAATTGTATTATGAGAAGGGGTTGTTGGGTCTACTTGAAGGGGCGTGGAACCTTTGTTGATCAATATATTCAGCCAGGAGGTCAAACCCTTCCACCAGCTATGAGATATATCTACAGTTGTGTAATGTCCCCACTTTGGGACATCATTGCATTACTGAGGGTTATGATGACCAGAGTAGCCAGTTGGAGATTATAGCGAGTACAGGAGATATTGAGGGATATTTTGGGGTCCGGCTTGCATCGCTCATCCTATTTCATCATTATGATCCATTCCACACAGATTGGCTTTGGTTCCGTTGCATTCCGAGGATTTCCATGATTTTGAGTATTTTGAGTTATAGGTTAATTAAATTCACTGAAGAGGTCATTTTGGGCACATTACTTGGAGGAACCTCTCAATGTAATAGCTCATTGGAATTGGGAGGAACAACACTACAAGATAGGATGATGAGAAGTGACTTTCAGTGGCCAGGGAAACCACAAGGAGAGATAAGGCGATTTTCAGAGGTAAAAAGGTTAATTAATTAATTAAAGTAATTTAATTAATTAATTAATAATTAAAAAAGATAAGTCACTTTGGAGAGACAAAGGGATGTAGGAAGTATAAATAAGAGGCAAGGGCCTCTATTCATTCATTCATGTATGTTTATGTTTTGATATCTGGCTTCTAGTTAGTGAGCCCATTTCTTGGGCGTTTTGAGGGTTTTGACTTAACAAACCCTAGAGGACGATTTGGTGGTAAAAGATTCCACCTAGCTTGTCCCAAGTTTGGTCTCGGGGATGCAATACTCTTCCACACCATTCTAGTTCAGATCTACTTAGTGCAGGAGGGTTCTACACCAGCCACAAGCACAGGAAGAAAGAGAGGGCGCATCATTGGGGGTTTTCAGCAAGGGGGGCGTACCATTCATTGGAGGAAGGATCGATCTAGCCAAGGAGAGGGGATTTTGGAGATTTGAACATCTAGGTTCTTATTGCAGGATCTTCACCATCATTTCTGGTGCTTTTTGAGAGAGTTCTATGGTACAGATTATTTCCTAGAGCATTGGGATGAAATGGAGAGGAGGAGGGCATTTCTGAGATTCAGATCTATTCAGTTTGGAGGGGTTATACTTCAGATCTGACCCTGAGACTTCACCTACTTACTTGCAGTGTCCCGATCTATCTTTCTAGCAAGTTTCAGGGCATTTCGAGGCCTCCTTCATCAGGGCCGAAATTGTAGGGTTTGACAGTTTTAGGAGGGCACAACTCCATTGGAGGATTTAGCGTTTGGAGGAGTTTCCCTTGGTATTTCGATCTGATATTTCAGGAGGGGATTCTACCCATCCCGATCTACAGTTCAGCATCTTCAGCAGAGCATTTGGAGGTCTTTGACAGTAGGGCCGAATTATTGAGGTTATTAAGTGATCCAGCAGGGCGTGGCATCTTCCAGCTTGGGGGTTGACACTTCATACGACACAGATCTTTCTTGTATTGGTATTCATGGTGTATTCAGCCTTTGGAGGCTTATAGTATCTTCTTGGAGCATTTTTTAGCAGCTCCTATTATGTTATTGGATCCATCTGTTGAGCATTCCAGATCAGCATCTTCATTGTATCTACTATCAGGTTATTCTTTTTATGAATAAGATCAAATCTGAATCATTTTGGGGTTGTCTATTATATTGTTGATCTTGCATATGGTTGAGGTATGTTTCGATACTTCATCTTCTTATCTGTTGCTGCAAACACACATATAAACCATCAATATAACCCTAAGCGCAACCTAAAGGATCACTGTAAGCAAAGTGTTTGACGAAATGCCACAACCAGTAAAAGTTTAAAAACACATGAAAACCGTGATGTTCCTGGAATCTTGGCTTGGGAACATTACAGGTTGACTAAAATATCAGTGTGGAGAGTCATATATTATCAAGACCAAGAACTAGGAGGGCGCTATATATTTTCTGGGCAGCGTATAACTTGTTGGAGGTCGTTCATTTGCTGGGAATGGTCAACTGTTATGCTGGGCGAATTTGTATATCAGAAGTGTTGTTTATCCATCTTCCACTGGACTTCATTACAACACAAATCTGCAACAAAGGTGTGTAGGTTGAAGAAGGCGCATTTCCCCTTTATTGTGATCACCACTTGTCAAAGAATTCACACATACTGTTGCCGATATCAGTGGGTTTCATTAGGAGGAGATTTGGCCATCTTCTGGACATGTATTGACTGTATATTCCAGCTATATATATCAGCTGCTCCAACTTATACACATCCGGAATTTTCAGTGTACGGTGGCAGCCATATAATATCTAAATAAAAGCTGGGTTTGAAGGTATTTATGTGAGCTTCTTGAAGTAATCTTTGTCATCTTTCTTTAGGATTATTCTGATATATATTTCATGTTCTTATATGCTCTCCTAAAAAAGAAAACTTCAGAAAAGATAACCAAAATGAAAGCTACAACGGTCTTTCACCAACTGTTTGACGAAATGTCTACACTAGATATGCTGCAGTAAGCATAACAGTTAATGCAAATCTATAACAGCCAACATGCAAAGAGATTATAAGGAGATGAAAACACTTTCGATGACAACCCAAACACATTAGAAATCCTCTATTAATATTGTTTAAGCCAAATCAACCATTTGGTAAAGTCTTTGAAGCTTATCTTCAAAGTGTTTGTCAAAACACCTCAATGAAAACAAGTTAAATTTCCTTAAGATTTAATTGGGGATCTTACATCGACCTGTATTTAAGGGAAAACATTTGTTTTTAATTCTGAAATAATGCCGAGCCGATATTCAAATATGGACAGACTTGGAGGACTTTATAAATTGAATCCCAATTTTGCCGATTTAGGGGGAGTTTTTGTGGGTAGTTTGCCTTTTTGGAACGTGATCCGAGTATTTGAAGCACCTTTGGAGGCTGGACGTTGCACCAGCAACCTTATTTGTGGAGAAAGCCCAAATTTTTGAGGGATTTTTCCCTCTACTTGCACATGTGGCCTGGAAGCCAAAGATTTACATTATTTTTGATTAATTAATTGTTGAAGATGGTTTTACCCGCTCCATAGGCCAGATTAGTGGAAATTTAGTTTAAAAAATTATTATTTTAATGTTAGAGGAAGTTGATCCTTTCCCCTATAAATAGATAGGTACTTGACTTATTTTCATCATCATTTCTTGAGGGATTTTTACCTTCGAAGGTCTGCAATTTTCTTGGAACTTTGTCTTGGATTGGTGTTTCGGTGTAAAGTAATAAGGAAATCTGATTCTGGGTTGTTTTCTCTCATGCAATACTCTTTAGAAGGTGTTTTAAATGGGATGTTGATGGATGATTTTGGAATGCTAGGGTTTCCTCATGAAGAAAAATAATTAAATGCACATGTTCAAATGTTTTGAGAATCAGAGTGACACATACCATGATACCTAGACTCATTACCTCATGGAGAAAGACCCACTACTGCTGAAGGACCAGGCCGATGGGATGGATGCTGCTGCTGTTGACAGGATGGAGGTGTTGAAGAAGAAATATGGGCCCTCCAGGGCCAATCTCAAGTCAATATGGCTCTCGGTACTCCATGTTTATGAATTTCGGGCCTCCAGACATAATCTCCTTCATTATCCCTAGGCCAGGGAATCACAGATCCAATTATTTTATGGAAGTTTGGTTCATGTTCAAACTGTGCTCTATTTTAACGTCTATGATAGTGGTTTTGCATGTCTTTTGCACAAATATTTTCTTAAAGACTGAGATCTTTGTCATCAAGAGAACTCTAAGACTTCCAAACCCAACAATAACAATACAACTCAGAAGCAAGGTAATGTTCAGATGTAACATTTACTTGGTCAAATATACTTTATGCCAACTTTTCTTTTTTGTGTCCCCAAGTCAATTTTAAGGGAGGATGTTGGAGATATGTTGGCTATGCTCGACCTACACCCCTAAGGGACCATAAATATCAATCATTTAACACCCTTAGCGGCCCAATGTGGACCACATTTGTGTTAGTGGGCGCCCACTAACATAAATGGGGTCCAAAAAAGCTGCTAAGGGTGTTTAATGATTGACATTTACGCTGCATTAGAGGTACAAGTCGAGCATAGCCAACATATCTCCAACATCCTCCTTTAAAATTGACTTGGGGACACAGAAAAGGAAAGTTGGCAAAAAGTATATTTGACCAAGTAAATGTTACATCCAAACATTACCCTGCTTCTGAGTTGTGTTGTTATTGTTGGGTTTGGAAGTCTTAGAGTTCTTTTGATGACAAAGATCTCAGTCTTTAAGAAAATATTTGTGAAAAAGACATGCAAAACCACTATCATAGAGGTTAAAATAGAACACAGTTTGAACATGAACCAAACTTCCATAAAAGAATTGGATTTGTTATCCCCTAGCCTAGGGATAACTAGGCAGATTATGTCTCGAGGCCCACAGGTCCTAGACATGGAGTACCGAGAAACATATTGACTTAAGCCTGGCCTTGGAGGGCCCATCTTTCTTCTTCAGCGCCTCCATCCTGTCAGCAGCAGCAACATTCATCCCATCGGCCTGGTCCTTCAGCAGCAGTGGGTCTTGGTCCATGAGGTAATGAGTCTGGGTATCATGGTATGTGTCACTCTGATTCTCAAAACATTTGAATATGTGCAATTAATTATTTTTGCTTCATGATGTGTGCTTGGACATTATTCCTTTTGACTTGTCCATACTTTGGGGGAATGACATAATGCCCTAGCAAGTTGGTTCCTTTAGGAGTGAGTTTCCACCGGGTGGGTTCATGAAAGGCCATTGTCCGTTCCCACCATACTTATCACTTTTCATCACCTCCCCTCTCATCCATCCCCTACATTGGTTCGGGCATTGGGTTTGCCAAGCTAGCAAAGGGTTGTACCTTGCCTTGTAGGAAGAAGGGGCTAAAGGCCCAGAGGATAAAAGAAGCTCGCAAAAGATAAGAGCCAAAATAAAAAAACCTTCAGATGCTTCGCACAGGTATCCCCAAGAAAGCAATAAAAGGCATCTTAGTAAGAAAAAGGAGGTACCCATAAAATAATTATACTCAAGACCTAGTTGGAGGATAGGGGGTCTCATCATGAGCCAACCTATTAGGTCCATGGGAATGTAGCGGTATGAAACTACCATTCAGTTGGTCACCACACCAGGGTAGTGGCTCTTGGTGGCATGGCCAAGAGAAAGGGGGTCTCATCACGAGCCAACCTTCTCGTCTCCGTGAAATGCTTGTGGGTAACGCTGTCACCACTGGTCACCACACGAGAGAAGTGTCCCCCAACTATTCTCTTGAAAGAAAAAAGCAATAAGATAAAAAGGTAAAAAGGGCATTGAATGGGCTTGGAAACACTTGCATCCATGACAAGGTGCATCTCACCCTTTTCAGAGGCACCCACAGGTAAGCCATACATTTCCCTGTCATCACTTCACCCATTGCCCAAACATCCCCATACCATCTCATGCACTTACATGACCTAGATTGGTCTTCACCTGGAAACATCCCACATCTACGGAGAATTAGCCCAATGGGACGTCTTGAAACCCTCTCCAAACCTGGCTTGTAGAATAGCATAACGTCTTTGAGCACTTGTTTGGGAAAGGGGAGTTTTATGCACATGTTTATATAACTTTATTATTAGATGTGATTGACATTGCTATGGTCCGTGTGACTTATGAGCCCATGGAGGGCGTACTTGTTGTTGCTGCAGGGCCTTGCCCGATGGACAGGTACACATGGGGAGATGATTAGCTCGGACCTCCATAGGGATAAAAGCCAACCAGATGGATGTTGAGACCCCATCCAAGGGCAGACATATACCAAACGCTTGCACCAGAGAGAGAGGAGGACGTTCCATCAGAGACAGCCTGGCAAGCCTGGACCCAGGGGGTCTTTCCCTCCCACCGTGATGTTGGCCCTTGAAGGCCCTTGACATCATCACTCAGAACCTTGACATCACCTAGTTGAAGCCCCCCAGCTTGAGGACGACATTGGTTGGCACGTGTGGCAGTTCCAAAGGGTTTTTGAACCCCAACGTTCCACTTGGAGGGCCAACGTTCCAGCAAGGAAGCTAACGTCGCCCTAAAAATCTCAAATTAGGGTTTTATTTGTCAAATTTATGTAAAATTGGATTTTCTCATGTAAACTGGCCATGTCGGCCTTTTTGACCTAATTTTGTAATTAAAGGTCATTTTCATTGTATAAATAGGGGATTTTCCCCTTGTATTTTTTCATCATTCATTCACTCACAAGTGAGGTCTGAAATTTGCGCCCTTTTCAAGGGTTATTGGCTGAAATTTTAGGCGCACTTCTTGGAGGAGGCTAAATTTGGTGTTTTTTGGCATTTTCTTGGTGGAAGGTCTTCAACTAGGCTAATTGCAAGATTATTCTTTGTGGATGTAAGTGAATTTCTGAAATTCTTCTTTACTTTGAATGGTTATAGTACATTTACTTTGCGTTTTTTCCAAGATTATGAAATTGCTAGCTTAAAACCCTAGGAGATCAAGCACATGTTATTGTCCTTGTCTTAATAGCTTTTCACCTACTAGATTGTGTTAGAAACCCTACCTCTTGAAGCATTGTGCTAGATCCCTACCATTGTAGCAGTCTAGCATCATTTGCTTCTTCAAGCCATTAATTAATTCAAGCTTGAGCTAAAGAAGAAGGAAAACTGCTAGGGCCTAGGGTTACCTACTTCCTAGTAGTTGTTTTCCTTCTAGGGCTTGTTGATTGAGGCCTTGGGTTACCAACACTTCAACCATCATCCTTCTTTTTCCTTCGCTCATACATTATCATTTTATTCTTTCAAGATTTCTGCTGCAAAAAGTGACTCCATTAGCCCTAAAGACACTGATCTAGACCTTACATTCGATTGATTGATGAAACAACACTTAAAACTTTTACCTCAAGCTATCTACTAATCTTTCCTAACCCTAGAGTAGACTAATTCACTAACCTTCTTGCTGATGTTACAAAAGTAAGCTACAGCCAATTATTACAGCAGTAAAATCTCTTAAAAGCAATTGCAAAAGGATTTTTACATTGCCTCATTGGCTTCTAACAAGTGCTAGTGTATTGCTATTATTGGATTATCATTTTTGGTCATTGTGAAGCTTAACTAAGGCATTGGATGCGACTCTATCATCTTGTATACATTGCTGTTATAGAATCTCTGTTTGCTTCATCTTGCATCAACTTATTGCTTTTATCGACAAGTCTAAGGTTTTATGAAGCACTAACACCAAATTATACTTGCAAAATATATTCTTTTCTTGTTTCTTTTTTTCTAGGCAAGTACACTCAAGCACATCATTGCTTCATTTGCTAAAACTCTGGGACTTTCTGATTAGTGTGACATGTGAGGAGGGTTATCTTTTCTCGATACTTTAACCTTTGCCCTCTAAAACCCCCAGGTCACCAGGGACGTCTCCCCTGGGCTATCATCCCTAAATAGAAAGAGGTGTATTATTAAGGTGACATTGATAGGACAACCTCCTGTTACGCCAATTTTCCCTCCTTTAGCCTTTCCCTTTGGGATGAGTACAAATTGTGTGATAACATGATCTTTGAGGGAGTTGTCTTTAATGCGCCCTTCTACACACACACACAAGAAATGGGTTGTATTGAATGCGACCCTCTCTTATCGCATGAAAAAAGTCAACCAAAATCCTAAACAAACTTCCGAATATGTGCACGGAAATGTGCTAGTAGCCTAGAAAATTCCAACGAGAGAGTATATTTATGCTAAGAGGCAAAGTATGAGTCAAAGTGTTTAAACCAATGTTTTACATAAGCATGACCTCATGTAATCATCCATACTCCATCCCAAAAAATGCCTTGAGTTTCTTCTTATTTATGGAGAGCTAGACAAACGTATCCTTTTCCAAGCAATCACAGGGACTCCACTTTCCAACCCCTGGTTTCCCAATGGTCAACATGCCACTTCCAAGTGTCCCTTCTCCATTGGCAACCTCTCAAAGAAAATAAAAATAATGGCTTTGCTCATGAGATTCTTTGCATTTGGTTTGATTAGATCATCATCAGAGAAATCTTTATCAAAGACCTCAGTTGAGACCTAGGTTTCTTTTTCAAAAGGGATAAATAGTTAAATGACAAACAGATCAATGAAGGTGGTATAAGACTCAAGGCATATGGAAACCCATCAAAAACCCCATTAAGTCCCCTCTCACGTGGAATCAGAGCCCCCCATTACACTTGTCCTTACCCATTTACATCCGACGGTGTATTTTATTTTATTATTTTTCAATGTATAGTTTTTACATATTACATCGCTTGGACCTTGGCCATTCATAATATTTATAGATATACAACACTAAATTGGGGATCAAAACTGGGGTGTTACAAGTTATCTACTCTATCAAAAAAAGGGGCTATCCAAGACACCAAAGTGCACATAGAACAACTTTTACATTCTTCATGGCTTGTGGGTTCGAATTCCCCATTCCAATAATTGATATTGGCTAAGCCAAATCAACCATTTGGTAAAGTCTTTGAAGCGTATCTTCAAAGTGTTTGCTGAAACACCTCAATGAAAACAAGTTAAGATTTAATTGGGGATCTTACATCAACCTGCATTAGGGGGAGTTTTTGTGGGTAGTTTGCATTTTTGGGACGTGATCCGAGTATTTGAAGCACCTTTGGAAGTTGGACATTGCACCAACACCCTTATTTGTGGAGAAAGCCCAACTTTTTGAGGGATTTTTCCCTCTACTTGCACATGTGCCCTAGAAGCCCAAGATTTACATTATTTTTGATTAATTAATTGTTGAAGATGGTTTTACCCGCTCCATAGGCTAGATTAGTGGAAATTTAGTTTAAAAATTATTATTTTAATGTTAGAGGAAGTTGAGCCTTTCCCCTATAAATAGATAGGTACTTTACTTATTTTCATCATCACTTCTTGAGGGATTTTTACCTTCAAAGGTCTGCAATTTTCTTGGAACTTTGTCTTAGATTGGTGTTTTGGTGTAGAGTAATAAGGAAATCTGATTCTAGGTTGTTTTATCTAATGCAATACTCTTTTGAAGGTGTTTTAAATGGGATGTTGATGGATGATTTTGGAATGCTAGGGTTTCCTCATGAAGCAAAATAATTAAATGCACATATTCAAATGTTTTGAGAATCAGAGTGACACATACCATGATACCTGGACTCGTTACCTCATGGAGCAAGACCCACTGCTCCTAAAGGACCAGGCCGATGGGATGGATGTTGCTGCTGCTAACAAGATGGAGGGGTTGAAGAAGAAAGATGGGCCCTCCAGGGCCAGGCTCAAGTCAATATGGCTCTCGGTACTCCATGTCTAGGACCAGTGGGCCTCGAGTCATAATCTCCTTAGTTATCCCTAGGCTAGGGGATAACAGATCCAATTCTTTTATGGAAGTTTGGTTCATGTTCAAACTGTGCTCTATTTTAACCTCTATGATAGTGGTTTTGCATGTCTTTTGCACAAATATTTTCTTAAAGACTGAGATCTTTGTCATCAAGAGAACTCTAAGACTTCCAAACCCAACAATAACAATACAACTCAGAAGCAGGGTAATGTTCAAATGTAACATTTAAATGGTCAAATATACTTTATGCCAACTTTCCTTTTCTGTGTCCCCAAGTCAATTTTAAGGGAGGATGTTGGAGATATGTTGGCTATGCTCGACCTACACCCCTAAGGGATCATAAATATCAATCATTTAATACCCTTAGCGGCCCATTGTGGACCACATTTGTGTTAGTGGGCACCCACTAACATAAATGGGGTCCACAAATGCCGCTAAGGGTGTTTAATGATTGACATTTACGGTGCATTAGGGGTACATGTCGAGCATAGCCAACATATCTCCAACATCCTCCTTTAAAATTGACCTGAGGACATAGAAAAGAAAAGTTGGCATAAAGTATATTTGACCAAGTAAATGTTACATCCAAACATTACCCTGCTTCTGAGTTGTGTTGTTATTGTTGGGTTTGGAAGTCTTAGAGTTCTCTTGATGATAAACATCTCAGTCTTTAAGAAAATATTTGTGCAAAAGACATGCAAAACCACTATCATAGAGGTTAAAATAGAGTACAGTTTGAACATGAACCAAACTTCCATAAAAGAATTGCATTTGTTATCCCCTAGCTTAGGGATAACTAGGGAGATTATGTCTCGAGGCCCATAGGTCCTAGACATGGAGTACCGAGAGCCATATTGACTTGGGCCTGGCCTTGGAGGGCCCGAATTTCTTCTTCAATGCCTCCATCCTGTCAGCAGCAACAACATCCATCCCATCATCCTGGTCCTTCAGCAACAGTGGGTCTTGCTCCATGAGGTAATGAGTCCGGGTATCATGGTATGTGTCACTCTGATTCTCAAAACTTTTGAATATGTGCAATTAATTATTTTTGCTTCATGATGTGTGCTTGGACTTTATTCCTTTTGACTTGTCCATACCTGGGGGGGATGACATAATTCCCTAGCAAGTTGGTTCCCTTAGGAGTGAGTTTCCAACAGGTGAGTTCATGAAAGGCCATCGTCCATTACCACCATACTTATCACTTTTCATCACCTTCCCTCTCATCCAACCCCTACATTGGTTCGAGCATTGTGTTTGACAAGCTAGCAATGGATTGTACTTTGCCTTGTGGGAAGAAGGGTCTAAAGGCCCAGAGGGTAAATGAAGCTGGAAAAAGAGAAGATCCAAAAGAAAAAAACCTTCAGATGCTTCGCCCAGGTATACCCAAGAAAGCAATAAAATGCTTCTCAGTAAGAGAAAGGAGGTACCCATAAAATAAATAAACTCAAGACCTAGTTAGAGGATAGTGGGTCTCATCACGAGCCCTAAAAATCTCAAATTAGGGTTTTATTTGTCAAATTTATGTAAAATTGGATTTTCTCATGTAAACTGGCCATGTCGGCCTTTTTGACCTAATTTTGTAATTAAAGGTCATTTTCATTGTATAAATAGGGGATTTTCCCCTTGTATTTTTTCATCATTCATTCACTCACAAGTGAGGTCTGAAATTTGCGCCCTTTTCAAGGGTTATTGGCTGAAATTTTAGGCGCACTTCTTGGAGGAGGCTAAATTTGGTGTTTTTTGGCATTTTCTTGGTGGAAGGTCTTCAACTAGGCTAATTGCAAGATTATTCTTTGTGGATGTAAGTGAATTTCTGAAATTCTTCTTTACTTTGAATGGTTATAGTACATTTACTTTGCGTTTTTTCCAAGATTATGAAATTGCTAGCTTAAAACCCTAGGAGATCAAGCACATGTTATTGTCCTTGTCTTAATAGCTTTTCACCTACTAGATTGTGTTAGAAACCCTACCTCTTGAAGCATTGTGCTAGATCCCTACCATTGTAGCAATCTAGCATCATTTGCTTCTTCAAGCCATTAATTAATTCAAGCTTGAGCTAAAGAAGAAGGAAAACCGCTAGGGCCTAGGGTTACCTACTTCCTAGTAGTTGTTTTCCTTCTAGGGCTTGTTGATTGAGGCCTTGGGTCACCAACACTTCAACCATCATCCTTCTTTGTCCTTAGCTCATACATTATCATTTTATTCCTTCAATATTTCTGCTGCAAAAAGTGACTCCATTAGCCCTAAAGACACTGATCTAGACCTTACATTCGATTGATTGATGAAACAACACTTAAAACTTTTACCTCAAGCTATATACTAATCTTTCCTAACCCTAGAGTAGACTAATTCACTAACCTTCTTACTGCTGTTACAAATGTAAGCTACAGCCAATTATTACAGCAGTAAAAGCTCTTAAAAGCAATTGCAAAAGTTGATTTTTATATTGCCTCATTGGCTTCTGACAAGTGCTAGTGTATTGCTATTATTGGATTATCATTTTTGGTCATTGTGAAGCTTAACTAAGGCATTGAATGCGAAGCTATCATCTTGTATACATTGTTGTTATAGAATTTTTGTTTGCTTCAACTTATTAAGTTATTGCTTTTATCGACAAGTCCAAGGTTTTATGAAGCACTAACACCATATTATACTTGCAAAAAATATTATTTTCTTGTTTCTTTGTTCTGGGCAAGTACACTCAAGCACAACATTGCTTCATTTGCTAAAACTCTGGGACTTTCTGATTAGTGTGACATGTGAGGAGGGTTATCTTTTCTCGATACTTTAACCTTTTCCCTCTAAAACCCCCAGGTCACTGTGGACGTCTCCCCTGGGCTATCATCCCTAAATAGAAAGAGGTGTCTTATTAAGGTGACAGTGATAGGACAACCTCCTGTTATGCCAATTTTCCCTCCTTTAGCCTTTCCCTTTGGGACAAGTACAAATTGTGCGATAACAAGATCTTTGAGAGAGTTGTCTTTAATGTGCCCTTCTACACACACACACAAGAAATGGGTTGTATTGAATCCGAACCTCTCTTATCGCATGCAAAAAGTCAACCAAAATCCTAAATAAACTTCCGAATATGTGCACGGAAATGTGCTAGCAGCCTAGAAAATTCCAACGAGAGAGTATATTTATGCTAAGAGGCAAAGTATGAGTCAAAGTATTTAAACCAATGTTTTACATAAGCATGACCTCATGTAATCATCCATACTCCATCCCAAAAAATGCCTTGGGGTTCTTCTTATTTATGGAGAGCTAGACAAATGTATTCTTTTCCAAGCAATCACAGGGACTCCACTTTCCAACCCCTGGTTTCCCAATGGTCAACATGCCACTTCTAAATGTCCCCTTTTCCATTGGCAACCTCTCAAGGAAAATAAAAATAATGGCTTTGCTCATAAGATTCTTTGCATTTGGTTTGATTAGATCATCATCAGAGAAATCTTTATCAAAGACCTCAGGTTAGACCTAGGTTTGTTTTTCAAAAGGGATAAATAGCTAAATGACAAACAGATCAATGAAGGTGGCTTAATATTCAAGGCATATGGAAACCCATCAAAAACCCCATTAAGTCCCCTCTCATGTGGAATCATAGCCCCCCATTACACTTGTCCTTACCCGTCTACATCCGACGATGTATTTTATTTTATTATTTTTCAATGTATAGTGTTTACATATTACATCGCTTGGACCTTGGCCATCCATAATATTTACAGATATACAACACTACATTGGGGATCAAAACTGGGGTGTTACAAGTTATCTACTCTGTCAAAAAAAGGGGCTATCCAAGACACCAAAGTGCACATAGAACAACTTTTACATTCTTCATGGCTTGTGGGTTTGAATTCCCCATTCCAATAATTGATCACCAAGGTTTCTAAACAAAATCTAGTCACCTTATCACCTATTGAAGATATGTTGGTTAAACCAACAACATCCTTCCTTTGGATTGTCTACCCTGTCAAGAAAAGTGGCTATCGAAGACACCAAAATGCACATTGCACCACGTTACCACCAATGTTTTCTGAGACAAAATTGAGCGTTATGATTTGCAAGCAATGCCAAAAAGGCATAATCCTAGACTGTTGTTGCAAGGGGAAGTGAATACTGGAAGAAAGAGTGGTTTCTTTCCACAAGAAGGAGTTTGTCAATACTTGGAGGCTAATGTGCGGAGTGCATTCCGAAGAATATTCCGAGGCATTTGAAGATCATTGGTTTGGAAGGTTTGTTGAAACTCTTGAAGAATTTGTTTTCCCAAAAGGGGATTCAGATGATGTTACCATCAATGGGACAGATGTTTATTAAATTCTGAGCTTGATTTCTTATGCGGATTAATTCTTTTATTTTCTTCAATACTTTGATTCCAGCCTAATACACTTCAACAATACCAAATCATAACCAAATAGCAATAACTATGTAGATAAGTAAGCATGCACATGAACAACACATATACCCTAAGGAAACCCTGTACAGGGAGAAAAACCCCAACAAACGATATTCCTTTATTGCATTAATAATGTAAGATCACTTACAAATATCCACCATGAATGTTATGCTCTTAAAGAGCTTGCCAAGATGACTCTGACCTGACAAAGACCTAAGAGACCTTGCTGAAATACACCTCTGATATGTTGCTTCTATTGTTGATATACAACACTGATATGTTGTTGATATACGCCTCTGATATGCAGCCTCTATTGCTGATATACATCACTAATATGCTTCTTTGGTATGTTGCCTCTTTATCACTGATATGCTCATCTATTGCTTCACCCTTAACCTGCATATCAAACTGTGTTGAAGAGAGGGGTCGACCTCTACTTATATAGGTTAAAGAGGAGAAGAGGAGAGGCTCGAAATAGTAACTTGTTTGCATGCTTTAATCATAACTCAGCTTCATACTTTAGTTCGAACTTAGAACTAGACTTGAGACTGGTATACTCTAGTTCGAAAAATAGAATTAGACTTGAGACTTCAATTACAACTCAGCATTACACTTTAGTTCGAAAATAGAACTAGACTTGAGACTTCAGTCACAACTCAATATTACACTTTAGTTCGAAAATAGAACTAGACTTAAGACTTTAGTTGCAACTCGGCATTACACTTTAGTTCGAAAATAGAACTAGACTTAAGACTTCAGTTACAAAACAACATTACACTTTAGTTCTAAAATAGAACTAGACTTGAGACTTCAGTTACAACTCAGCATTACACTTTAGTTCAAAATAGAACTAGACTTGAGACTTCAGTTACAACTCAGCATTACATTTTAATTATAAAATAGGACTAGACTTGAGACTTCAGTTACAACTCAGCATTACATTTTAATTATAAAATAGGACTAGACTTGAGACTTCAGTTACAACTCGACTCTTTACAAGGCAATTCGAAATTCTCTTCATGGTGGATAATGTTACACGTGCCAACGCACTAGATCAATAAATTTATATCATTTGCAATATTAGGAATATCATTTGTTTCTAGCTCATAGGAATTTTATATTCAACCTAACTTTTGCTAGATGCCTTGACTTTTGCTCATGGCTCACAAGGCTTGACTAGGCTCACAGAGGTTGTACGTTCCCCCTGACTTTTGCACTAGATTGTTTATGCTCACAGAGGTTGTACGTTCCCCTTGAATTTTGCATTAGATTCACATAGCATCTCCTTCGTCCTGACTTTTGGTTTGACTCACAGAGGTTGTGCGTTCCCCCTAGCTTTTGTCAATACCTCACAAGACTGGTTGATTCTCCAAATCTCCCTGGCTAGCCTTAGGGTGGCCCATATGGCCTCTCATTGGAGAATGACTGTCGATGCTACCAAATTTAACACTCCCTCTCAACGAGGGAGTCATTCTCAGCCACACTAAGCTTGCCTCTCAGCTGCACAAACTTTCTCGAGGTCAGAGGCTTGGTCAGGATATCAGCTACATGCTCGCTCGTGGCTATGTACTGTAACTCTACAGTTTTTCTCTGGACCAAGTCTCGGATGTAGTGGTACCTCATGTCAATATGTTTTGACTTGTCGTGAAATACCAGGTTCTCTGTCAATTTTATGCAACTATGATTATCACAGTGAACCACCATCGTCTCAAGCTTGTCACCAAACAACAATTTTATTTTATTATTTTTCAATGTATAGTGTTTACATATTACATCGCTTGGAACTTGGCCATTCATAATATTTACAAATATACAAAACTACATTGGGGATCAAAACTGGGGTGTTACAAGTTATCTACTTTGTCAAAAAAAGGGGCTATCCAAGACACCAAAGTGCACATAGAACTACTTTTACATTCTTCATGGCTTGTGGGGACGAATTCCCCATTCCAATAATTGATCACCAAGGTTTCTAAACAAAATCTAGTCACCTTATCACCTATTGAAGATATGTTGGTTAAACCAACAACATCCTTCCTTTGGATTGTCTACCCTATCGAGAAAAGGGGATATCGAAGACACCAAAATGCACATTGCACCATGTTACCACCAATTTTTTCTGAGACAAAATTGAGCATTATGATTTGCAAGCAATGCCAAAAAGGCATAATCCTGGACTGTTGTTGCAAGGGGTAGTGAATACTGAAAGAAATAGTAGTTTCTTTCCACAAGTAGCAGTTTGTCAAAACTTGGAGGATAATGTGCGGAGTGCATTCCGAAGAATATTCTAAGGCATTTGAAGATCATTGGTTTGGAAGGTTTGTTGAAACTCTAGAAGAATTTGTTTTCCCAAAAGGGGATTCACATGATGTTACCATCAGTGGGACAGATGTTGAGCTTTTAGAATCGGGAATCTTTATCAATGATGCATTAATTGACTTTTACATCATATTAAAATAGCATCGAATCATCAGAGGAAATGAAATAGCCTTCTGAACTCAGTAAAGGTAGTCATCCTCAGGTGGTTCAAGATGTCATCTTTGGAACAAAGCAAACTTTGACTCGGGTAGAACGTTGCATCAGAATTTGCAAATTTTTCACTTGTGCCTAGAATCATACAAACTGCCAAGTCCGACGGTGTTGATTTTCTGATGCTCTTAGAGATGATTTTGTGACTAAGACTACATGTTGTGTTTCTCTAATGACTAATATACAGCCATCAAATGCATCCCTTGATTCTGATTTACAGACTTGTTTGAGATTACAAAGCATTAATTACAGTGGTTTGACTAAGGAAGTTACAGAGGGGTGCCTAGCAAGTTGATGAGGTGGATTTTGTGTTTGATGATATACATATATCTGAGTATACAGGCGCTGTAATAAATTTGTGGAGCCAACCTTTGAAAAATATATCGTGCCGACTAAAAATAGGGCTAACCTAAGGGAAAATATGGATAGGGGTCGACTGTGATGTCCCCATCCTCTTAAGAGTCGCAAGGGGAGAATTCTGCTCGCTTAATTGAGTTCCCGTTGACTAAGGCGGAAAAGTGAACTAGGGGACATATTTCACCTAGGAGAACTTTATAAAGTAAAAGTGGAATAAGCGGACAAGGTTCCTAGGCTAATTAAAAAGTCACTTTAAAATTATAAAGTGAGAAACCCACTAAAGTGACTTTTATTTCATTTAAATAATAAAGGAGTGGGAAAAAGGATCAAGTGAACATAAAAGGGAAAAATGGGGGATTTCCCCTCATTCTTGTCATTGTCAATTAAGAAAATAGATTTGGAGAGCTCTTGGAGAGTTTTCTAGGGTTTTTTGGAAACCCTTCTTGCTTACTGGTTTCGGTGTTGCAACTATACACCCTAGTCAGATTTGAGGACGGGATCACTTCAGGTTTTGTCATTGTTCTTCATTGCTACAGAGCTTAATCTTCTTACAACTGAATATCTTGGAGTATTGTCAGTTCCTTGTGTGTGGTGGCTGGGTTTTTCCAGTGTGGGACGAGTTTTCCACTGTGGGGGCGATTTCCTCATTGTGATGGGCGTAATAGTTATTGTGGAGGCCGATCCATACGTCCATGAAGCCTTCCCATCATGGGGGTTGATTTTTATACATTCTGGGCGCTGCATACTACATTTTGGGCATATTTATTGGGTCCTAGACGAGTTCTTATATGTTGTACGAATCTCTCTCTCTGCAGATCATTGTATTATGAGAAGGGGTTGTTGGGTCTACTTGAAGCGGCGTGGAACCTTTGCTTAGCAATATATATAGCCAGGAGGTCGGACCCTTCCACCAACTATGAGATATATCTACTGTTGACTGAAATATCAGTGTGGAGAGTCATATATTATCAAGACCAAGAACTAGGAGGGTGCTATATATTTTTTGGGCAGCGTATAGCTTGTTGGAGGTCGTTCATTTGCTGGGAATGGTCAACTGTTATGCTGGGCGAATTTGTATATCAAAAGTGTTGTTTATCCATCTTCCACTGGACGTCATTACAACACAAATCTGCAGCAAAGGCTTGTAGGTTGAAGAAGGCGCATTTCCCCATTATTGTGATCACCACTTGTTAAAGAATTCACACATATTGTTGCTGATATTAGTGGGTTTGTTAGGAGGAGATTTGGCTATCTTCTGGACATGTATTGACTGTATATTCCAGCTATATATATCAGCTGCTCCAACTTAAGAAAATCTGGAATTTTTAGTGTACGGTGGTAGCCATATAATATCTAAATAAAAGCTGGGTTTGAAGGTATTTATGTGAGCTTCTTGAAGTAATCTTTGGCATCTTTCTTTAGGCTTATTCTGATATATATTTCATGTTCTTATATGCTCTCCTAAACAATCAAAACTCAGAGGAAGTTGAGCCTTTCCCCTATAAATAGATAGGTACTTGACTTATTTTCATCATCAATTCTTGAGGGATTTTTACCTTCGAAGGTCTACAATTTTCTGAAATTTTCTTGGAACTTTGTCTTGGATTGGTGTTTTAGTGTAGAGTAATAAGGAAATCTGATTCTAGGTTGTTTTCTCTCATGCAATACTCTTTTGAAGGTGTTTTAAATGGGATGTTGATGGATGATTTTGGAATGCTAGGGTTTCCTCATGAAGCAAAATAATTAAATGGACATATTCAAATGTTTTGAGAATCAGAGTGACACATACCATGATACCCGGACTCATTACCTCATGGAGCAAGACCCACTGTTGTTGAAGGACCAGGCCGATGGGATGGATGTTGCTGCTGCTGACAGGATGGAGGCGTTGAAGAAGAAAGATGGGCCCTCCAGGGCCAGGCTCAAGTTAATATGGCTCTCGGTACTCCATGTCTAGGACCTGTGGGCCTCGAGACACAATCTCCTAAGTTATCCCTAGGCTAGGGGATAACAGATCCAATTCTTTTATGGAAGTTTGGTTCATCGTTCAAACTGTGCTCTATTTTAACCTCTATGATAGTGGTTTTGCATGTCTTTTGCACAAATATTTTCTGAAAGACTGAGATCTTTGTTATCAAGAGAACTCTAAGACTTCCAAACCCAACAATAACAATACAACTCAGAAGCGGGGTGATGTTCGGATGTAACATTTACTTGGTCAAATATACTTTATGCCAACTTTCCTTTTCTGTGTCCCCAAGTCAATTTTAAGGGAGGATGTTGGAGATATGTTGGCTATGCTCGACCTACACCCCTAAGGGATCATAAATATCAATCATTTAACACCCTTAACGGCCCATTGTGGACCACATTTGTGTTAGTGGGCGCCCACTAACATAAATGGGGTCCACAATTGGCCACTAAGGGTGTTTAATGATTGACATTTACAGTGCATTAGGGGTACAGGTCGAGCATAGCCAACACATCTCCAACATCCTCCTTTAAAATTGACTTGGGGACACAGAAAAAGAAATTTGGCATAAATTATATTTGACCAAGTAAATGTTACATCCAAACATTACCATGCTTCTGAGTTGTGTTGTTATTGTTGGGTTTGGAAGTCTTAGAGTTCTCTTGATGACAAAGATCTCAGTCTTTAAGAAAATATTTGTGCAAAAGACATGCAAAACCACTATCATAGAGGTTAAAATAGAGCACAGTTTGAACATGAACCAAACTTCCATAAAAGAATTGGATCTGTTATCCCCTAGCCTAGGGATAACTAGGGAGATTATGTCTCGAGGCCCACAGGTCCTAGACATGGAGTACCGAGAGCCATATTGACTTGAGCCTTGCCCTGGAGGGCCCATCTTTCTTCTTTAACGCCTCCATCCTGTCAGCAGCAACAACATCCATCCCATCGACCTGGTCCTTTAGTAGAAGTGGGTCTTGCTCCCTGAGGTAATGAGTCTGAGTATCATGGTATGTGTCACTCAGATTCTCAAAACATTTGAATATATGCAATTAATTACTTTTGCTTCATGATGTGTGCTTGGACTTTATTCCTTTTAACTTGTCCATACCTAGGGGGGATGACAGAATGCCCTAGCAAGTTGGTTCCCTTAGGAGTGAGTTTCCACCGGGTGGGTTCATGAAAGGCCATCGTCCATTCCCACCATACTTATCACTTTTCATCACCTTCCCTCTCATCCATCCCCTACATTGGTTCGGGCATTGGGTTT
>ML812654.1:905-14906 GCA_009831015.1 Picea engelmannii
TATGTATGTATGTATGTCACTCATCCTATTTCGGGAATTCGCAAACTAGGTTTTCGGGACTAGCGAGTACAAGAGAACTTGCCGATAGGTGTCCCGGGTGCCAAAACACCGAAACACCATATCTCGCCCGCACTATTATTATTTCAGGGTTTCGCAATTCAGGTTTTCGGGACTGGTGAGCATAAGAGAACTTGTTGATAGGTATCCCGGGTGCTGAAAGCACCGAAACACCATATCTATCTGTACTAAGCCATTTCGGCATTTCTCCTTTCGGGATTTTGCGTTATGTGAGAACAAGGGGTCTGGCTCCTAGGTTTCCTAGGAGTCGAAACTCTGGAACACCAAACTCTAAACATGCTCCACTATTTCAGGGTTTCTTCCATCGAGATTTCGCAAGTCAGGGTTTCGGGACTTGCGAGTACAAGGGAACTCGCCCTTGGGTTTCCTGAATACCGAAACTCCAAAATTCCAACTCTTAAATCTGCTCATCTTATTTCGGGGTTTCTTCCATCGAAATTTCGCAATTCAAGGTTTTGAGACTTGCGAGTACAAGGAAACTCACACTTAGGTACCCCGGGTGTCGAAACACCGAAATGTCCTAACCCATCCACATGTTGTCATTTCGTGATTTTCACGATTCGGGGTTTCAGGACTTGTGAGTACAAGGAAACTCACACTTAGGTATCCTGGGAGATGAAACACCGAAATGTCCTAACCCATCCACACACTATCATTTGGGTATTTTTGTGATTCAGGGTTTTGAGACTTGCGAGTATAAGGTGTTAGCGTCAAAAGTCACTCCTGGATTGCTTGCAGGAGTAGAGCCCAACGCCCATCAGTTTTATGTCATGATTTGTTTGTAAAGGGTGATCAAATGGAGATAATGGCTCTAGGAGGTATTACTCTAACTCAGGGACTGAGTCTGGTACATAAAGAACAGAGGAGGTATGGAATCCTAATTTCATCCAGTGGGTTGATCTAAGGATGAACAGGTGCAAGACTTGGGAGAAAGTGAACAAACAGCTCTGGGCATCAGGCTTGCAACGGTTTATAGAGGAAAAACTCTGAAAACAGGATCCTCCTGGTTCAGGGCTTCAAGAAACTGAAAGAGGACTTGACTGGATCCTCCAATTCCAAGTCGTTCAGCGTTAAGGAAATCACAGGGACTGATTAGAGGCTCCGTAACCATTATAGTGATCCATTACAACATCATCCTATAATAGTTACAGCTCAACTGGATCCTCCAATTCCAAGCTACTCCAACACAGTGTAAACAAAGACATGATAGAAACTGCCATTCATAAGGCAAGAAGTCTCCAAAGTTCATACATAACCAGAACAACAATGCTTCATTAAAACTTTACAACCAGGGAGCTCTGCTCAACCATCGATAGATCACAAAATGGAAAAAATGCCTACATATACTTGGAACAAAACACTGGAAGCTAAATCGAGACATCGCATTGAAGACATTACGTCTTCACATTTACTGCACATGTAGTCTCTGGACGTTCGTGAAATTCAGTCAGACGCAATCGCGTCCCAAAGGACTTGGAACTGAATTGACAAGCTTGCATTCATTCCTTGGTTTTCCATTTATGGTGGAAACAATGTCCAACCACCATCAACTGCTGTAATAACTGCTTCATCAGGATCGGGAAAAGCCCAGGTGGATTCTGCTCCTTCAGGACATGGAGGCATGGGGGTAGCTAGACACGCTGGATGCAGATACGGGGTGAGGAGAGGCCACATGAATAGATGGCAGAGGGAAAACAATAGGGCGAATGTACGTGGCAACATTCATGGGTTTTAAAGTGTAAGAGCCAAGTGGAGGAACTCAGGGGCCAGAGAAACCGTGGATGGCATGACACAGGGAGAAGACGTGGCAGTGAGGGACAGATGGCGGATGTATGCGACCAGGCTTCAGGATTTCGAGGATTGGGATTCTTGAGTTTTAAGTGCGCGAGTTCCTTGCCTCTGGGATCCCCGATATCCCGATATGTGATGAGCTCCTTCTCCTGGGAATTAGCCCCTACCGGCTAGACCATAGTCCATATGACTTGTCCTTGTGTGACCGTGGTCCAACTTTCCATCAGGATTTCGGCATTCTTGACAACACGATGTTTGTGTCCACTAAACTTGTGATTCCCCGAAACCCGATGGCTTATGGCCGTTGACTTGTTGACTGTCAGCTCCTTGGTGCATAGTCTGCCACCTGTCTTCCACTATTGAAAATTTCCCCCGATATCGGGAGATCGGGTATCGGGATATCGTGATTTCTGCTGCCATGTGCGTGGGACTTTTAGTTCCCCGATCCCCGACTCTGTGGGATCTCTCGCCACATGCCCCTGGATCAGACGACCTGTATTCATCCTCTAAAGAGGAGATACTTATCTGCTGCTAAATTTCGAGTAGATTGGCCACCCCGACACCCCGATAACCGTTGATTTTCTTTGTGGACGGATCTCGACTGTCAATGGCAAGACTTTGCACGCTCGCTTGATTTGATACTTGGAGAAAAACAAGAATTCTCCCGAGCTGCGCTTGAGCACTGCGTGCGACTTGCAGACCCACGTGCTTCTCGAACTAGTGACAAGATTTATCATTAACATCAGGCTCCATGGGGGATAGAGTCATCCCTGCGATGCTCTAAGAACTCTTCCTACGGTTCCAGTCGCCTTTCTATTAGGCTATGAAGTCATTATTAGGCCGCAAAAATAAAACGGAAACACACTAAGAAACAAAAGACCATATTTACATCAAAGGAGCCACTGGAGGCTCAGACGAAACACTTCTTTAGGAAATGCCCATTCATTGGGCTGCCAAAAACCTGTTCACCTTCCAAATCTCTCAGCATGTATGTGTTGTTCGAGAAAGCCTCGGAGATTTTGAAAGGCCCAACCCACAGGGCTTCAAATTTTCTATGTTTTCCCTTCTCTTGTTTAGGGGCATCCCATTTCAATACCAGGTCTCCTACTTGGAACCTCTCCTTCTTGGGCTTCCTATCGAAGACCTGCTTGATTTTCTGCTGATGGTCCTGGATCCTGTCCAATGTCTTCTCCCTAGCCTGCTGGACCTCTACTAGCTGATGAATCCTTCTAATCATGTCATCAGGCTCCTCCTGATGGTCCTGGAGGAATTTCGCTACAGGGATGGCTAGCTGAAAAGGGAAAACAACTTCGGCCCCGTAAACTAACTGGAAAGGGGAGAGGCCTGTAGCTCTTTTTGTAGTCACCCGATCTACCCATAGGGTGAATTTAAGCTTCGAGTTCCAAGCCCTTTGATTATCTTCCAACAATCTTTTGATGATTCTTATTAAACTTTTGTTGGAGGACTCTGCTAAACCATTACCCTGTGGATAATACGGGGTGGAGTGAATCAGCTTAATCCCGAACTGCTCATAGAACCTGGCTAATGGCTCAGACCCAAAAGCGGCTGCATTATCAGTGACAATCTTATTTGGACAGCCAAACCTTGTGATGAGGTCCTCCAAGAATCTGATGATTACCTTGTGGGAAGCGCTCCTGGTGGGAATGGCTTCAATCCACTTGGTAAAGAAATTTGTAGCAGTTAGGATCCACCTATGTTGCCCACTGGAGGGAGGGTGAATTTCTCCAATAAAATCTAGGCCCCACTGCTGGAAAGGACCTGAAACTACCACTGGTTTTAACGGCAAAGACCTGAGTTGTTTCTTTCCTACAAATTTTTGACAATTGATGAAGGCTCTGACCCTTTTTCAGACATCGGCAAACATGGTAGGCTAGTAGTATCCAGCCCTGAGGATTTTGTGGGCTGTGGCCCTCTAGAAATGGTGCCCTCCACACAGGCCACTGTGAAATTCAGCTACGACCTTCTCGGCCTCTGGTGGACTTATACATTTTAGAAGCACCCCTAGGGGGTCTTTCCAATATAACATTTGATCGATTAGGCAGTATTTGACTGCTTTGAGCTTCAGAGCTCTTGCTTTTCTTATTTGCAAGCCGTTTGGAGGTCGCATCTCTTGCAAAAAATATATGACATCCTTATACCAAGGACATTGAGCCAATGGGGGCTCCCTTTGATGATCTATGTCAGATAGTCAATCCTGCTGAATATCTGAGCATTCGTTGATGAAACTTATCCCCAAAGCTTGGAAATTTGCTTCAGCCAGTAGCTTGGCTAAGCCTTGCCCTTTGATCAACTTGGTGGGCCTTATTTCCAGGTCGAACTCCAGGATTTTGGTTATCCATTTACTCCTTCTCCCGTCTATGTCAGACTGAATAAGAATATCTTTAACAACAGCTGAGGGGACATAGGCGATGATCCTTGATTATAGAATGTAGGTTCTAAAAGCTTTGAGATATTTCACCAGAGCATAAGATTGCTTCTCCATAGTGTCATACCTGACTTCGGCATCCCTTAATGCTCGACTGAAGTAAGCAATAGGTTATTCTAACCCATTGTCATTTGCCTGTAATAGAACAACAGCTACTGTGTCAGGTGAGGCAAAGAAGAAAATAAGGAAATCCTTCGAGTAGTCGAGACTGATAAGCACAGGAGCTTCAGTCAGGGCTTTCTTGATTTGCTCAAAGGAGTGTCGCGATTGAGGGGTCGACCTTACTTCATTTTCTTTCTTTAACATAGTTGTTATAAGCTTTACCTCCTTAGTAAAGTTGGGCACAAACCTCCTTAGGAAATTAATTTTACCGAGGAAAGATTGGACCTCCTTCCTAGACCTTGGGATTAATAAAGCTTGTATCACCTCCACTCTACTGGGATCAATCCTGACTCCTTCTACTGATACTATGTGGCCTATTAATTTCCCCTCCTGCATGGCGAATAAGGACTTCTTGGGGTGTAATGAAATGCCAAACTTTTTGCACTTCAAGAAAACTTTCCTGAGATGATGATGGTGTTCTACATCAGATTTCAAAAATACTGTGATGTCATCCAGATAAACGACCACAAACTTGTCTTTTTCCCCAACAAAAGCTATGTCCATGGCACATTGGAAAATCTCCCCCGCATTCATTAGTCCGAATGGAATCTTAGCATACATGAACATGCCCCATGGAGTGGTGAACGTTGTCTTTTCCCTATCTTTAGGAAAAACAGAGACTTGATTGTAGCCAAAGAAACCATCAATCATAGATATCCTGGAGGCTCCTGTCACCCTCTGCCGTATATGTTCCATCTTTGGCAGGGGGTAGTTATCTTTTCGCGAGCTTCTGTTCAGGTTTCTGAAGTCTACACAGAGTCGGATCTCTCCATTCTTTTTCCTCACTAGCACCAAGTTAGCCACCCACTCTAAATATCTCAGTGGTACAATGATCTGAGCTTGCAGCAACTTCTTCACTTCTCTCTCCATGATAGGCAACAACATGGGATTGATCTGCCTCAGCTTCTGCCTGAAAGGCTTTGCCTCTTCCTTTAACGGGATTTTATGTTCGATGACAGAGGTGTCATAGGTTTTAAGGTCTTCGTGGGTCCAAGAAAACACATCAGAAAATCCCTTTAAGAGTCCAACGTATTCAGACCTCTGCTCCCCTGTCAGACTTCTTGACAATTTGGCATACTTGGGCTCACTCTCTGTTCCAATGTTGCACTGAATAGTATCAGCGTCCTCCTCTGAGACCTTTCCTTTTACAGACACATCATTATTATCGAAAAGCCTCTCCAAGGGAATGAGTCCAGTGGGAATATGGTTGTTGGGCAACTGTACAATGTCACGCCCTGCAATCTTATTTAGAAGATTACCCCCATCGGGATCTTCCTCTGGGACGACATCTTGGTCTATGTGCATTTCTGAAAACTCCTCAACAGTTTCCAATAACCTCTTCACCTCAAGATCGTCCTCGAATACCTTCCAATGTTTGACGTTGTCAGGTATGGAGGGTCTGTATTTTACTTCCACGTCATATCTGAATTTGGGTGGCAGAGGTACTTTGAAATTGCTAACCGATGCAGCCAAGGAATCTGCCAAGGTGTTCTCCTCTCTTGGGATGAAAGAAATATTAAATGCTGAGAAGAAACTGTCAACAACGTCCCAGACCTCATTCCTATAACTCCTGAGTCGAGGATGCTTAGCTTGATAAGCGTTTCTGACCTGCTGGACCACCAACTCTGCATCACCGAACACTACTATCTCCTGAATTCCCATTTCCCTCACAGCCCTTAGTCCCAGAACAAGAGCCTCATACTCTGCCACATTGTTGGTAGCTTCAAATTCTAATTTGTATGACAGAGATATGGTTTCCCGAGCAGGCGACATAAAAACTACTCCAGCTCCAGCGCCTTCTCGGGAACAGGCTCCATCAAAAAACATTTTCCAGATTGGGGTGATGGAGAGAGGAACTTCGGGGGAAACAGTGGGTTGTTTTCTAAGTCTCATAGGTGGCTCTGGGGCATGAGTGATCTGTAGTAAACTGGAGCCTAAATCAGTGTCTAAGTCAAAGATAGGATGGTTGGTGGGATTGGCTTCATCACTGATTATATAGGCCAATTGAGCTTCCCTGTACAATCTTATATGCTCTCCTCCAAACACTGGGATAGTAGCATATGTGAGGTCCATCTGCAAGGTTCCCCCCAGTCTTTTTATCCAATATCTTGATAACAACATTCCGAACTTGGGAGGGACATCGGCTACTACGATATCCATGACCACACTTTTCATAGGCAGTTGAAACAAGGTTACAACCAGGTCTTTAATAACTCCAAGACACTGAACTCTCCTGGAGTCAAAAGAATAGAGATCATGATAGGCTCTGGTAACTTCTAGTCCCAACTCTTCCATGACAGTTTTGGGCATGAGGTTGTGAGAGGCCCCTGAATCCATCAAACAGTTATGCATCACTTTTACATGTATGTTCAAGGAGGTGTAGAAGGGAGCGAATGAGTCATCTCTATCTTCTACCATGGGACCTAGGATAACTACTGGTTTTTCATATTGGAGGTTTATGGAGTCTGAGGGAAGGCATGAGGCTACAGATTGTAAAAGATCAGAGAAGCATTTTTTAAATTCTCCATGTTTAATCAGCTCAGTGAGGGGCACAGGGATTCTGATCCTTTGAATCTCATGCTCAAAATTAAAAGAAGATGTAGGCTTCGGAATTTCTTTTATTTCAGGAACATGATTATGGACAATGGGGGAGGGGGTTTGAGATTTCTTAGCTCTGTGATCATTTTCTTCTTCATTAGCAGGTCTCTCTGCTCTAATGGACTGCTGGGGAATACCAGGCGTTGCCATCTTTTTATCAGACCTTAGGTTGTACCTACCTCGGTCGTCACTAGCCTTGTCTCCCTTGCTTAGCTCATTCAGCTGGTTGTCCATGAGACACTCTTCGTATGCAGATTGAGTGAGATGAGGGAAAGGAGGAGTGTCTCCAACGTAGTGGATTTTAGGATCAAGCTCCTCTGATTCTCTTTCTCCTCCCTTGGTCACAATTTTTTTTTGAAAAGGGGCCTGAATCTTCTGATCTTCTCTGTCTCTTCCCTTCTCTTTCTGCACATTCGGGGGAGTAAAATTATTTGGCCTCCTGAAACCTCCCTTGTTTTCAGTGATATGCGGGCCTTTATACGCCTGCCTCCCTTCCATCCTCATCCTCTCCATCTCTGCAGACATAGATTTCACCATCTTGGTCAGTTCATCTAATTGAGGGTGAGGCGCCAATGATCCAAAAGTTGAGGCTTCTGACCTTCCTTTTCTTCTGTCTGCATCAGCCTTGTTTCTCAGTCTGTCAACTGCTAATACATTGGATTCCACTTCTATGGCTGCATCTTGAATTTGGGCTAAGGAGGTGTGTTCGCATTCAAATGGTCACCAGGTGAGCGAATGGAGAGCGCTTGCATACCCTGTTGGGTCTGGCAGGGCAGAACAGCTGTGGAGCAAAGGGTTAAAGAAAACAAGACTAACTACAATCTAACTATCAACTGAAAACAAATAACACTGCGAAAATAAACAAAGAACATCAAACACAAGATACATGCATCACCAATGGTTTCAGGCTGGTGTATTAATGAAACCGGAGCACGCTGAAGGAAGAGACCAGAGGTTCCTTTTCCCCCCAACGGAAGGCTCTTTGGGGCCCTCACACAATTCGCTTTCCTTACAAATGAAAAGAAATGCACATAGAAGTGAAAGAACTCTCAGTGATGCAGCTGATGGGTTGTTGTTAAAGGATGAGTCCTTAACCATCTGAACAACATAACAGTGCTTAGAATTCCTTCCCAAAACAGTGAATCCTCACGGCCTTTTATAGCAGCTCCCGGGCGGTCACGTAACCTTCTCAAAGTGTGAACAGGGACCCGTTTAGGGTTTATTTAGGTCATTAACCCGCTGATGTTGCAGATTTGGCTCTGATTTGAGAGTCAAATCATCTTGGGGGGCGGTCTGTAGGCAGTTGGGAGGCCGACCTATTCAATTAATGTGCCGTATTAGTAGATGCACGGGTTTTTGTGTTGATAGATGCGCGTCGAGCGCGCATGCGCTAATAACACATCTTTGTCCCGCGCATGCGCGCGCGCCATACTGTTGTAAAGCGCCCTTCAATTTTTGGTTACTTTGTATAGTTTTTGGCCCTTCCGGAGTGCTGTGAGATTAATTTAGTGCCATGAATGACTTCATTGCTATTTTGATGATGTGGAGTTCTTGTCGCCATGTGCAGACGAAATTTCAGTGATAACAAATGCCCCCTGATGGATGAGGTTAGGAGCATACGTATAGCCAAAATCCATCAATGTTTCTTCTACTGAGAATGTTGTTGTAAGGGAAAGCAAGAGTGGGACCGTTCGGAGTGATCTGTTCGAGGAAGAAGGAACTGGTATCTCGACCTTCTGAGAGACGTGCGGAGAAAAAATATACAACTGTGTACAAACGAGGCAGGCATGCCCCATGCTCGTGTGATGTAACTCTGAAAAAAGATGACAGAAGTGTTGGTGTAGACAACTGCATATCCCTCAGGGGAGGTAATGATAAAGGCAGAAGACAATTCTACAAAGGAACATACTCTGAATAATAGACAATGATTGTTGTAATAAGCAGCGATGATGATGTTGGCATTGATGGCCCTACCACGTTCAGAGGTCTTCAACAAATGACAAAAATAATTGCAATAGTCACAAAGTAAGACCCACCATAACATGAGAGAGTGTTGGCGTCGAATGTTATGGGGGCCAACGACAGCAGGGAGCAATGGTGTTTCACCCTGTGCCATCCGAGATCTCTCATTAAAATAGAGAATGAGAATCAAGATACTGTCTCCCTTCTAGAAAAGTGTGCTGATGTTGACAAAAGGGGGACGCGACTCCCAGAAGCAAAAAGGTGCTCCGTGGAATCTACTGAGGTGAGGAAGTGGCAGAGGTACATGAACGACGTCAAGAAGTGGGATGACTCAAGACTGCCCTTGGTTGGAGATATATAAGAGAAACAGTGGTCACAACCGTGTAACAAGGTTGAGTGTCAGGGGGATGACAAGACTGGTGTTAAGTTGTGCCAGAGGCGGGACAAGCTGAACAAATTCAGAGGGTAGAGGCAACTGACCTGTGGGGTACTCTGAAGATATGGACAATGCCGGCAAGGGTAAATGATAAGTACTGCTCCAATCCAAGGGTGACATGGGTTGCGTGTGGCCAAAAGAAATCAAGTCGCCAATAGTGACGACGAAGAATGAAATGACTGAAGGTAAAGGTGTTTGTACAATAAATAATAAATAATAAATAATTTTTGGGAGAAATGTACAAATACAGAAACGGGTGCCCCAGTGTGAAATGCATGCCCCAGGGAGGGCAGAATTGTCAGGAGAAACTGATGAAGGGTGGGGGCCCCATTGGCGAGTTTCTGTATGAGGTAGGTGAAATGAAGATAGGTTCGCAGATGGTCAAACTGATGGTGGATGAAATGGTGGGTTCATGATCCTGCGGAGGTGCAGGTAAAAAAAAGAACATAACCATAAAGTGATGATTTGGGAGTCCATATGGGAAGCTAGCAAAATGAGGAGAAGAAGTATGTGGTTGAGTCGTAACATGATGTAAGACTACCGGGACTCCCATCCCTAAAGGGTAATGAAGAACAGCATGAGTGTCAAAAGTGCAAAAAGGTGCTACGAATGGGACAACTCATGTGGGTGAGAATGCTACCGGATTACAATACCGTAGATGCAAAATGGAGGTGGGAGTACTGCAGAGCCGGAAAAGGGTGTCCTAGAGGTCAATATCAGAGGGAATGACTGGAAATGTAAATGCATCACAGTGGGAGAGACTACATGCCAATGCTGAGTATATACCTAAAGGAATGATGTTGAGAGAGGATGGATCAAGTACCTGCACACATAACAACCAAATACCCAAAGTGAACAATATCTGAAGATAATACCAAATATGAACATGTATTAGATAAATGTGACAATGTGCGTGCGTACCTGGCCATGATGTGAAAAAAATGTGCCTCGGGGGCACAGGATGGAAAGTGGCCCAGGGACAGCCATGATGTAGGTGGCGGGACGCTGATCCCGTGGCTGAAGACAGTTCGAAAAATGGATGCCGTGGGCTCCCGGAATGGTGAGTGGAAGTTTGGCAAAAACCCTATATATAGCTGTAGGGCCCACATTGCCACCTCATTTGTACTTGCTGCTACAGTGAGTTCCAGAGTAGATCCAGAGGAGATTGAGTGATTTCGAGAGCACGAGGCATCCGTTTCCCGGCGTGCGAGTTTCAGGCTAGTGGTCTGAACATCCTGCATAGCTATAGGCTTCCAATTTTTGGGCAGGGTAGGTACGGGGGGTTGTACGGGGGTTTTTAGGGGGTTTTTGGGTAGAGGGTGGGCCCACATGCACGGGCAACTCAGTGGAAGGTGCGCATGAGTGCACGCCTATACCTTGAAGAAGCGCGCATGTGTGCGCGTGGGTAGGAAATTAAGGCGTGCCTTAGGGGCACACCTGTGAGGTGGACAGGCGCGCATGAGTGCGCGCCTGTGGGACGAACAGGCGCACTCACAGGTAGGCGCGCCCTAGAGCGTGCCTGTATTGGGAACAGGCACGCTCATGAGCGCGCCTGTGGGAAAAATAGGCACGCGCTCATGCGCGCCTGTATAGTGAACAGATGCGCATGTGCGTGCGCCTGTGGGTGGTAAAACCGTGCCTTTGAGGCAAGGTTTCAGGGTGAAAAATTAGCTCATTTTGATGTATTGGATAATTGCCTAATCTAATATAGGACTCTGGGTTGTGTGCAGGCGATGATCAGTGACCATGGATGTGCGGTGGCACGAGCGGGACTGGGCGTCGCTACAAGAGGTTGTGGTCCATGCGAGGCCTGTAGTTCGAGCTTCTTTAGCAGCCAGTGGGTTGCTAAAGTTCTTTGAGTGCCCTTTGTTACGGGCCCAGGAGTATTTGCTCCAGTTCTTGATCGAGATGTGGAGCCATGAGCAGCACTGCTTCCTCGTGTGAGGAGAGCAGATTACCTTCACTGTGGTGGAGGACATTTATTTCTTGACTGGGCTCCCCTTCCAGGGAACACCGTTGTCGGCAGATCCTGTACTACCGAGAGATATGCCTCTGCAGGAGGTCGTCGAGCGATACTGCTCAGGCGAGCACTATATGACTGGGTCATCAGTGCGCATTAGTGCGATAGATGTCCTGTTGCATCGTTGCGTAGTAGCGATGATAGTTCGGGTGTACGGGACCCGAGCACCCCACCGGATTAGTGGTGGCGAGATGATGTTGATGGAGAGGGTGGTGGTGGGCCGTGAGAGGTTCGCCTGGGGTGTGACCTTTCATGCACAGATGATTGCGCAGTTGGATCGTTGTCGGTCCATAGGCAGAGGGGAGTTTGCTTTTGGCTCCATCCTGGTGGCTTTCATTTTGGAGAGGGTGCCGATGTTGCGCCCGAGGGTACTGCTAGAGGTACCAGGGGTACGAGAGCCGCGCTTGAGGCGGTGGTCACAGATTTTGGTTCTCCACGGCGGTGGTGAAGGTGGAAATTACTTCACTGAGGAGGCAACTCAGATATGGCGGCAGATGCCGCAGTTTGTACTCCAGTTCCCCTATGCTGGGGTGGACTTCCGGGGGGACCCAGATATGGTACTGCCTCCTGGGGAGGTTTTTGACCACAGAGGTATGTTGTGTATTTGTATGTTGTGATTTTGATATACCAGTGCATATGTTTGATGTATAGACACTGATACCATCTGTTGTTGCTTGTTTGGTGCATGTGCAGATTTGGCACCTTGCGGGCGTGAGGTGGATTTGTTCAGAGCGTCGGTGCAGCGAGAGCAGGAGAGACCGCCACGTGCAGGGAGGCATCCAAGGGATGAGGCTATTGGGGGACCAGCAGGGCCCGAGAGACCGGCATAGAGGCGCCACTTTGATGACCCTGGTGTGGGGCCATCTCATGCTCCTCCGACGGCAGCCGGAGTAGATGATGATGATATAGTCCGTCAGTTTGAGACGGTGTTTCGAGACGTGCCTGAGGGCATGTGGACCCGTATCTAGGATGAGGCGTTTCTGGAGCAGTGCATCGGGTTACCGCCACCATGGCGGTCGATCATGCGATGAGCAGCAGTTCTCGCCGCTATGACTAGTGGACGCCTGCCGCCGGGGCAGGAGGGTCCTGTGGGTGCTCCACCACCGCCGCCTGGGGTAGGTCAAGGTGGGCCACCACCTCCTCCGAAGGGAGGGGCAGCTGGGGGTGCATTAGAGGCACCCTGATTGTATGATGTATTTTTGTATACCTTTTTGATTATATAGGATGGTGAGCCGATTTTTGTACCGTTATGCGGCACGGGCCGGTGGGCCGACGTATTTTTTTGTATGTAAACATTCGGATGGCCGGAGAGGCCGATATATATATGAGTATACATATTTTTGAGATCCAAAATGTTGTGTACATGTGTTTTTGTTTTGATAATGATAATGTCTATGTTTCCTATATGCTTTGACAGGATGTATGGAATGTTTATGTATGTGTAGCTTGATGTGATATATACTAGTCTAGCACCATGTTAGCTATGTTATCTGTTGTTTGATTCAATTCTCTTGGAATATGTGTAAATCTAATGGAATCAAAATGTCGAGATAATAATCTAACCTGCAAGTATTTGCGAAAGAGGCATGGATCGCGTACACAGTACACATGGTTGAGCTGGAGAACGACTAGCTGGGAGTCGAGAAAAATGCTAAGGTGATGAATGTGATGATGCTGGGTGTCGGTCAGGAGGCCAATGAAAGCAATGTATTCGACTTGGTTTTTGGTTGCTGGTCCCAAACATATGCCGCTTGAATGTATCATTTCATGTGATGGGGTGTAGAGAGCCCAAGCAGCCGAAGCGAGATTTTGTGTCCAACGGCTGGCGCCGTCGACGTAAACAATGTGGTAAGTTGGTGGAGGAGTCATCTGTCAATAGCACAAAGGATAGTTTAGACGAGAGGGTAGGGAAAAAAGATTAAAAACACTAAACAAGAAAAAGTAACCTAAAGTAGCATGACTACTTCTAAGCATAAAATTTCTTGAGGTATAACCCATTGATGGGTTCTTTGAGTGTGAGGCCTTCGGGGGAGGCCAGGATGTATGCGCCTTTGGTGAGGCAATGTTGGATGATGTAAGGGCCATGCCAAAGTGATTCGAATTTGTTGTGACCAAAGGTATCATGAGCGATATCGTAGGCGAGGACAAGGTCACCTTCGCGAAATGATCAAAGGTTGACATGGCGATCAAAGGTAGCCTTGGATCATTTTTTAGCTGCCTCATTGTTCTGTAAGGAGGATCGACGATCCTCATCCAGAGACTCCAAGTTCAACAAGCGCTACTCCATTGGAGCAGTGTCAGGTAAAAGCTCGATTGCGGTGCGAAGGGTCGGAATTTCGCACTCGATGGGAAGAGTTGCCTCGACCCCATGGACTAAGTGAAATGGCGTAAAACCAGTGGCAGTCTTTACTGCCATTCGAGAAGCCCATAGAATGGAAAATAACATATGATTCCAATTGGTTTTGTGTTTATTAACCGTGCGTTGTAACATGGTCTTGAGGACTTTGT
>ML812654.1:22826-33016 GCA_009831015.1 Picea engelmannii
TCTAGCTTTGTTGACATGTGGGCATGTATGGGCCCGTTACAAGAATGCGTTTGAAAAATGAAACTAAGAGGGGTCTCGAAAGAGTCGTTGTCCTCTCCTAAAAGTTTTGAAATTTTTATTTAAAGGGAGATGAGATTGTTTTCGCAATATTTTTCTGATTCTCAAGATCGCTTAATGGCGCGAGAGAAGAGCATACCCAAGATTGTTTACTTTCAACTTCTAGTCCCGAATGTGAGTTTAGATGTGATTACAATTTGATGTTCCACTTAGATTATAAATCAAATCAAGCCATCCACGTGGCGAAAAGCAAATAAGGGAAAAATGATTTTTATCCACCTAAGTGCCTATGTTTGTTTGACTATCCCCTTTATAAGTTGAGGGGTCTAAGTGGTGCAGTATTTAGAGCATGCATGACATCATTCTTGAGAAGGAAACTGACTTTCCCCACATCCAAAACCTTAAAATGAAAAATTTAGTTCTAATGCGCGGCTGTTAGCATAGACAGAGGTGCGTGTGGCGCATGCGCGTGGAATGTATTAAGAACCAAAGTGCATGCGCGCGTCTGTGGGGTGGAATACCCGCGCGCTTGTGATAAGTTACCGAGAAAGACACTCTGAATGGATTTCTCTCGATTCTCTTGTGAATCGGCTGGTTCGCAGGTCGGCGGAGACCGGTTTGTGTCCCTGCAAGTTAATAAAACAAAAAGGAAAGCGAATTAAACCCAATTGAGGGAGGATTTGATACCTAACTCCCCAGTGGAGTCGCCAGTCTGTTCACGTTCAAATGGTCACCAGGTGAGCGAATGGAGAGCGCTTGCATACCCTATTGGGTCTAGCAGGGCAGAACAGTTGTGGAGCAAAGGGTTAAAGAAAACAATACTAACTACAATCTAACTATCAACTGAAAACAAATAACACTGCGAAAATAAATAAAGAACATCAAACACAAGACACAGGGGTCACCAATGGTTTTAGGCTGGTGTATTAATGAAACCGGAGCACGCTGAAGGAAGAGACCATAGGTTCCTTCTCCCCCCAATGGAAGGCTCTTTAGTGCCCTCACATAATTCGCTTTCCTTACAAATGAAAAGAACTGCACATAGCAGTGAAAGAACTCTCGTTGATGCAGCTGATGGGTTGTTGTTAAAGGATGAGTCCTTAACCATCTGAACAGCATAACAGTGCTTAGAATTCCTTCCCAAAACAGTGAATCCTCACGGCCTTTTATAGCAGCTCCCGGGCGGTCATGTAACCTTCTCAAAGTGTGAACAGGGACCCATTTAGGGTTTATTTAGGTCATTAACCCGTCGATTTTGCAGATCCCGCTCTGTTTTGAGAGTCAAATCATCTTGGGGGTCGGTTCGTAGGCGGTTGGGAGGCCGACCTATTCAATTAATGCATCGTATTAGCAGATGCACGGGTTTTTGTGTTGACAGACGTGCGTCGAGCGCGCATGCGCTAATAACACGTCTTTGTCCCATGCATGCACGCGCGCGCCATACTGCTGTAAAGCGCCCTTCAATTTCTGGTTACTTTGTACAGTTTTTGGCCCTTCCGAAGTGCTGTGAGATTAATTCAGTGCCATGAATGACTTCATTGTTGTTTTGATGATGTGGAGTTCTTGTCGCCATGTGCAGATGAAATTTCAGTGATAACAAGGTGGCTCTTCTTTCTCTCAGCAAAAGGCAGAAATCAGGGTCAAATGCACCAGCATAGGAAATTTGGGTAGAGGCTTCTGAGGGCTTTATCTCTGTAGGGATCTTGTTATACATCTTGTTAAATCTTTTGGAGAAGTCAAAGACCGACTCTCCTTCCATCTTTTTCAAAGACCCAAATTCTATCATGTAATACATGAAGTCCTTCCTATCTCCCCACTACCTCAGGAAATCACTATCCAGAGCCTCAATCCCAATAATAGATCCTGGGGCCAATCCTTTAAACCACTTCCTCACTTCACCATCCAGGCTCTGTATGAAAAATCTCATCCAGACATCCTCGTTTTCAATATTGAGGTTGTCTGCATAAATGTAGAAAGAAGCTAGGTGCTCTTCAGCAGTTAAGTCTCCTTCCCCAGTGAACTTGGGCATGTATTTTAGGTAATCTCCAGCAGGGAGGGGATTCATAGGATAGGGAATAACTAAGGGAGCGTATCTAGCAGCGACTATAGCATCCATTCTGTTGAGAGGGGGATTAGCACCATCCATAGGGATGTTAGGTGTAGGAGAACTTGAAGGAGAAGGAGTTCACAAATGGGTTATTGAGGGTAAATCTTGAAGTGGGGTGGGAAACAAGAGGTGATTCAGAGAATAGGCTACTGAGCTCCAGTCAGCAGGTGCTCCTCCTTGCACAGGAGTAGGGAAATCTTCTGAGGTCACGGGTCTATGCCAAGGCGCAGCTTCAGGGGAGAGGGGACTGACAAAATATTGTCCCTCTGATCCCAGACCGGGAGGGGAAAACTCAATAGGAACACTCCCAAAATTTAAGAAACAGGAAACTGTAGAGACATTCCTGTCAAAAATCTGAGGAGGAGAAAAAGGAGCTCCAACAGAAGGATATGGTGGATTACCTGGTTCGGTGATGGACGCTTCTTCTTTGGAGGCCTTTCCCTTTTTGAGCACTGCCTCTGGATCCATTTCAGGTGTATCTAGAGGCAGTTGTGGGTGAGACCGCGTATGCCTGCCTCTGAAATCCACAATTAACAGAGCAGGTTCTCCCCAACGGAGTTGTCACAATGGAGTCTCCAGGTGAAAAATTATCAATCTAAAAGGCTCTGATGATCCTATGCACCTTCGGATTCAGAGACTCAATGTCGTTCTACCCAGGGAAAATCTTCAATTCCGTCCCCGACAATGGTGCAAGAAATGTTAGCGTTAGAATTCACTCCTGGATTGCTTGCAGGAGCAGAGCCCAACACCCATCAGTTTTATGTCACGATTTGTTTGTAAAGGGTGATCAAATGGAGATAATGTCTCTAGGAGGTATCACTCTAACTCAGGGACTGAGTCTGGTACATAAAGAACAGAGGAGGTCTGGAATCCTAATTTCAACCAGTGGTTTGATCTAAGGATGAACAGGTGGAAGACTTGGGAGAAAGTTAACAAACATCTCTGGGCATCAGGCTTGCAGCGGTTTATAGAGGAAAAACTTTGAAAACAGGATCCTCCTAGTTCAGGGCTTCAAGAAACTGAAAGAGGACTTGACTGGATCCTCTAATTCCAAGTCGTTCAGCATTAAGGAAATCACAGGGACTAATTAGAGGCTCTGTAACCATTACAGTGATCCATTACAACATCATCCTATAATAGTTACAGCTCGACTGGATCCTCCAATTCCAAGCTGCTCCAACACAGTGTAAACAAAGACATGATAGAAACCGACATTCATAAGGCAAGAAGTCTCCAAAGTTCATACATAACCAGAACAACAATTCTTCATTAAAAATTTACAATCAGGGAGCTCTTCTCAACCATCGATAGATCACAAAATGGCAAAAATGCCTACATATACTTGGAACAAAACACTGGAAGCTAAATTGAGACATCGCATTGAAGACATTACGTCTTCACATTTACTGCGCATGTAGTCTCTGCACGTTCGTGAACTTCAGTCAGACACAATCGCGTCCCAAAGGACCTGGAACTGAATTGACAAGCTTGCATTCATTCCTTGGCTTTCCATTTATGGTGGAAACGATGTCCAACCACCATCAACTGTTGTAATAACTGCTTCATCGAGATCGGTAAAAGCCCAGGTGGATTCTTCTCCTTCAGGACATGGAGGCCCTCAGGATGACTGGAGGTCTTGATTATGAAGAGGTCAACAGACGGTGATCGGGTGGCGGTAGCTAGACACGCTGGATGTAGATACGAGGTGAGGAGAGGCCACACGAATAGATGGCAGAGGGAAAATGATAGGGCGAATGTATGTGGCAGCATTCATGGGTTTTGAAGTGTAAGAGCCAGGTGGAGGAACTCAGGGGCCAGAGAAACCTTGGATGGCATGACACAGGGAGAAGACGTGGCGGCGAGGGACAGATGGCGGATGTATGCGACGAGGCTTAGGGATTTCGGGGATCAAGATTCGCGAGTTTGAAGTGTGCGAGTTCCTTGCCTCCAGGATCCCTGATATCCCAATATGCGATGAGCTCCTTCTCCTGGGAATTAGCCCCTACTGGCTAGACCATAGTCCATATGACCTATCCTTGTGTGACCGTGGTCCAACTTTCCATCAGGATTTCGGCATTCTTAACAACACGATGTTTGTGTCCACTAAAGTTGTGATTCCCTGAAACCTGATGGCTTATGGCCATTGACTTGTTGACGGTCATCTCCTTGGTGCATAGCCTGCCACCTGTCTTCCACTATTGAAAGCTGCCCCCGATATCTGGAGATCGGGTATCAAGATATCGGGATTTCTGCTGCCATGTGCGCGGGACTTTTAGTTCCCCGATCCCCGACTCTGTGGGATCTCTTGCCACGTGCCCCTGGATCAGATGACCTGTATTCAGCCTCTAAATAGTAGAGACTTCTCTGCTGCTAAATGTCGAGTAGATTGGCCACCCCGACACCCCGATAAACGTTGATTTTCTTTGCAGACGGATCTCGACTGTCAATGGCAAGACTTTGCACGCTCGCTTGATTTGATACTTGGAAAAAAACAAGAATTCTCCCGAGCTGCGCTTGAGCACTGTGTGCCACTTGCAGACCTGCATGCTTCTCGAACCAGTGACAAGATTTATCGTTAACACAAGGGAACTTGCACTTAGGTACCCTAGGTGCTGAAATACCGAAATGTCGAAGTCTAAGAGGACCATTCTCTCTCGTGCAGGGTTTTAAGACTTATGCCATAAGATCCTCCAGCAGACCCTTGGATAAAATTTTAAAAAGGGTGTCCCTGTGGGGAGATCTATCCAGGGAATTACTTGAGAAAAATAAGGGAATAAATTTCCCAAGAACAGACTTGAAAACTGAATTTGTTCAAAATGTGTATATATATATATTTACATAAGCCATAGGTGGTCTTTCCAATATAAGCATGCACTCAATATATATATATATATATGCCACAGGTGGTCTTTCCAATATAAGCATACAACCACCATTTCTAATCAAAACACTATACAGACAGTCTTATACTGAAACCATTCATAATTGCACAAACCATGAACATACATGTCAGAATATTAATTTCAAGATACGAGATATAACACTTATTGGAAAATCACTAGGTTTGATGCAACTGCTGAGAGGGGTGCTCGTTTCCACCCAACCGTAGGCTCAGTGATTCCAAATGGATTTACCACTAGCCACCCCAGAGATTAGACCACGATGCTATGAGACTGAGTCTTTGTTCATCAGAAGTCGAGAACGAAGGTTACTCTCCTTCTTCTCTACTTATCAATCACTCTATATATTTTTTTCCAGAGTCCTTCCGATTTCTCCCCTCTTGTGATCTCTCTCACGACTGCCCCCTTCCACACCTCTTTCCTGCCTTTTCTTTTCCAGCGATGTTGCGTGTGACATGAAATTCCCCGCGGTGGTCAGGTCTAAGGATTCCATGGATGGGTGGTTCACCCCTGTCCCTCATTAACTCATGAGGAGCCTCTTCACCTACCAACCTGGTGAGTAATTCATTTTGGGGCCAGTGAGCCGCTCTTGATTTTCAGGCCAGTGAAGACAAAATACGATATTGGTTTTGGTGGAAGTTAATGCCACCATTCCAAGTGACTTCCACCACATTTCATCAACCATCGTGGTCTCTTTTCAGCACATCCTCCTCCCATCAGTCCTATAACATATATTCATAACATTATTTACATTCGTTGACCTTTTATACTAAGGTCCATTCAAAATCACACATTCACATCTTTGAGTTTGCCATAGTTCTTGGCCAGTATAGTTATTTTTACAGACTAGGGGAAACAGGGTGTTACAGCAAGTCATGTTGGGGGCATGAACCTAGTCCCTGCGAGTCATATTGGAGTTCAAAAACCAAGCTCTGATAGTCATGTTGGAGAGTTTTCAACAACCTCTATGAGTCATGATGAGGACAAGAAACAAACCACTACTAGTCATGTTGGGGGCATTGATTTTGTTGAAAAACCTAGATGGATAGGACATAATCCTAAGTCTACAAGATCACCTTACTCATTTATGCTCTATCCTTCAAGAGGTACAAAGATTGTGGTCCATGTATACAAGATCTTATGATTCTGAGTCTTATGAGGTTTCCTCACAGTCTGTTCATCCTTTGGTTGATGAAGTGGTCATTTAGATGCAATCTTCGACCAACCTCACTCCTATTTTGGGGGGTGATGCATCTTCATACCATGTTTTCTCGCAGTTTATTCAACTTTAGGTTGATGAAGTGGTCATACCAATGATATCTTATATTGATCCCACTCCTCTTTTTGGGGGTGATGTGCCTTCATACCATGTTGTCACAAAGCCTATTCATCCAGTGGTTGAGGAAGTGGTCGTGCTGATGTAATCTTCAGTCGATCCCACTCTTCTCTTGGAGAGTGTCGATTCTACCAAAGTGGTCATGTTGATGTGATCTTTGGTTGATCCCACTCTTCTCTTAGAGAGTGTCCATTCTATCAAAGTGATCACGTCGATGCAATATTTGGCTAATCCCACTCTTCTTATCGGGAGTGATGTGTCTACCAACTATTTTTTTAGCATTTCCAATTCAGTACTTTCAGAACAAGGGAGAATTCCACTCACTTCAAGCACACCCCCTCCAAGTCCTAGGATGGCTTCCTTTGATTGGAATGACCTTGTTGAGACTCGTCTTCCTTCTTCTGCACCCTTTCAAATAAGGGTTTTAGTTAATTCAAAAGATATTTACCGATGTATTATGGATGAAGGAGCCTCCATAAGTATTTTATCCTCCTCGACTTGGAAAGGTTGGGTTCTCTCGAGCTTCTATCTACTTCACATGAGTTGTTGGATTTTGATAGATGTCCTAGTGGTTATTTGGGGATTTTTCCTCAATTTCCTATCTCGTTAGGTAGGAAGATTTTCCTTGTTGATGTTATACTGGTGAAAGGACCATTAGATTTTAATATGCTTCTCGGGTGTTGTCACACACCCACTTCGGCATAATAAAATTTTTGCTTTTCCTCAAGGGACAGAATCCCCGAAGTCCTACGGGGGCCTAGCACAATCTAGTTATTCCCTATTCACCTCCCTATGATTGTGGGGTAGGACCACAGGCCAAAAAAATGTAGCGTCCTTTCACTCTCAGGGCTCAGCACTATCAGAGTGTCGAGTCTTTCGACTCTGCAAACCCTGACACAGTGAAGAACCGAACCCGAAAGGGCTAGCGAGTACAAGATTTTTGTTTGGGTCTTATCCTCGTGACCACATTCGGTGACCCCACGCTTAAATCGGCAAGGACCTTATCGGCCCTTCGTGATTCGGGAAATCATGATGCATGACTTCTTCCTTTCCCATTCAAATCCCTGAAATCCACGAAGTCTCCCAATTTTCCCTCCAAAGGAGATCAACGGCCTTTGATAGTGTGGATCCAATGGTCCACAGGATTTCGAAACTTTCCCTGAGCTATGACCGCTCACCACGCATCTCCCTTGATGGACGGCCCAGATTCCTTCGGGACTTCTCTTTGAAATTTCTTGCAACTCGCCACTTCATGAGTTGTAGTGTCAAATCTTGGCACCTCTCCTTCATGAACCCCCGAGAAGAAATAAGATTTGTCCTTCTCGCGTTCTCACTACTTGGGACTCCACAAGTCCAAGGGTTGAGCTCTCAGGCTCTTACCCCGCGAATCCCCAAGATGCGAGAAGTCAATGGAACGTTGACTCCCTTCTCCAGGCGAATCGTGTCCACCCATAAATCACGTGGGCCCCACCAGGAATTTATGCCATGTGTTCTCTCGTGCTTAGCTCTCGACACTTCGTTACTCAAGAGTTTGTAAATGATTCCATTCAACCTTCGAACTCACGAACCCCCGATACTCAATGTATCGAGATGCTAGATCCCACAACTGTCCTTCGTCTTTGATCAACGACCTGTATCATATCGAAATCTCGCGACTCGGGACTTCGTGACTCCAAGAGTCGGGTCTTCCTCCTTCAAACTTATGAATTCCCGATATGCGAAATGGATAGATCTCTACCACCTATCCTGTTTGATTTATGGCCTAGATCACATCACGATCTCATGACTTGGGACTTCGTGACTCCAAGAGTCGGGTCTTCCACCTTCAAAATTACGAATCCCCGATATGTGAAATCGACAAATCTCCACCACTTGTCCTCTTTCATTTACATCCCAGATCACATCGTGATCTCATGACTCGGGACTTTGTGACTCCAAGAGTCAGGTCTTCCACCTTCAAACTTATGAATCCCCAATATGCGAAATCGACAGATCTCCACCACCTGTCCTCCAACATGGACGGTCCCGATGTCTTCGGGACTTTTGGGATGTAGTTGAGTTCACTCTTTTGCCTAAGTAAAGGATTAGATCAATGGCTTATAGGGCTTGATGGGTCCCTAGGATCTACGGTCCAGGATCCTCTCGCGACTTCGCCATTCACGCGGTCAAGAGACTTCCTCTTCTGACTCCCGATGTCTGAATCCCTGGTAGGGAGGATCTCGCGACATGTGTCCTTCTACAGACGGGCAGCGCAGATCTATTTCACCTTGTCACGATTTCTGAGGTTGAGTACTCGGACTCTTGTCCTTCAGATCCCCGAGTTCTTGAACGTCGATATCCCGATACAATATCCTTCTCGGAACTCTCGTTATGCTACTCTTCATGTGAAGTTTAAACCTCGTGTAATTCTCAACAGACCCAACGGTTGTCGGCTATTTAGACCAACATCTGACGACTTAGACCTGTCTCTCCATTGCATCGTTTCTAAGTTTCCTGGACATGAATTCATGGTCTAGATTCTTTCACAGCCTTGGGGATCTATGATCCCGATTTCTTCGCTACTCGCGAAGATAAAGGAAAAAGTGTTAAGGCATTTAATGCCCTTGTTTATTCCTTCGATCTAATGGTTGTGAATGACCGCAGATATCCCAACATGATTTCATCCATTGATCAATACTTATTCTTCGAATCCTCAAGGGATTCTGCGACTTTTGCACCTCTACAGAGTCTTTGCACACAAAGTGCTACCTCTTCTGAGCTTCTCAAAAAGGGTGTCTCTATGGGGAGATTTATCCAGGGTATCACCCGAGATGGATATGGGTATAGGTTTTCTGAGATGCAGCTTGAATTTTGAATGGATTCAATGTGCGTATATACATATAAATCTATTTATAGACATAAGCCATACGTGGCCCTTCCATTATGAGCATGCAAACACCATTTTAGAATCAAAACACTACACAGGCAGTCTTATACTCAGACCATTTATAAAACTGCACAGACTATGAGCATATATGTCAACATATGAATTTTCAAGGTGCAATATGTAAAACACTTATCAGAAATAACACTAGAAATGAGTGCAACTGCTAAGAGGGGTGCTCGTTTCCACCCAACCGTAGGCTCAGCGACTCCCAACGGATTTACCACTAGCCACCCCTGAGTTGAGACCACGATGTTGGGATACTGTGTCTCGATTTTCCAGTGACTGAGAACGAGGGTTACTCTCCCCCTTCTCTACTATCACTCACTCTGCATATCTCCAGAGTTCTCCTTCCCTCCTTCACGTCTGCCCCCTGATCGCCCACACCTCCTTCCTTTTTCCTTTCTGGTGAGGTTTCTTGTGGCACAATCCCCCTCACGGTGGTTAGGTGTCAGGATGGTCCATGGATGGGTGGATTACCCCCATCCCTCATTACGCATGAGGATCCATCCACCTACCAACCTACGAGTAATTAATTTTGGGCCAGCAAGCTGCTCTTGGTTCTCCGTGCCAGTGAAGACCAAATACGGTATTGGTTTTCGGTGGAAGTTAACACCACCATTCCAGGTGCCTTCCACCACCTTTATCCATCCATCGTGGTCTCTTTTCAATATATTCCCCTCTCAGCAGTCCTACAATATATATATTCATAATATTATTCACATTCATTGACCTTTTTCACAAGGTCTATTTACATCACACATTCACATTTTGAGTTTGCCACAATACTTGGCCAGCATAGTTATTTTTACAGACTGGAGGAAACAGGGTGTTACAATTCCCTCCCCCTTAAAGGAACATCATCCT
>ML812654.1:33412-45991 GCA_009831015.1 Picea engelmannii
TCTAACTCTGAGATATACATGGTCTCCCGTTTTGAACTCTCTTGGAGTTCTCTTTTGGTCGGCATAACTTTTTTGTCGGTTTTGAGCGACCTTCAGATTTTGTTTTATCTGAGTCACTTGTTCTTCCATTTCTTTTAACATGTTGAGTCCAAAAGATATCATGTTTACGGGATTACTCCAGCTGATTGGAGTATTACACGGCCTACCATAGAGGACCTCGAAGGGACTCATCTTTAGGGATGCTTGGTAGTCATTGTAGGTGAATTCTACCAGTGGCAGGTAGTCTTCCCATTTCTTGGGTTGATGCATTACATGCATCCTTAACATGTCTTCTAATATTTGATTCACTCTCTCTGTCTGTCCATCAGTTTGAGGGTGATAGGCGGTGCTAAACAACAACTTGGTCTCTAAACCAACCATCAGTTATTTCCAAAAGTTGGAAGTAAATTTCATGTCTCTATCAGACATGATCTCTTTCGACATACTATGCAGTCTGAATATCTCTTTCATGAATACCTAGGGAATATCAATTGCCTTGCAAGTTGATTTGACAGGGATGAAATGAGCCGACTTTCTCAATTTATCCACCACCACCAAAATGACATCATTTTGTTTGGTTGAGGTTGGTAATCCAGTGATGAAATCCATGGAGATGGTTTCCCATTTCCACTCTGGGATTGGTAAAGGTTGCAATAATCCTGCTGGGTGTCGATGTTCTACTTTAACCTGTTGGCACTCTATGCATTTGGCTAGGTACTCGGCTATGTATTTCCTCAATCCAGGCCAACAAAATTGTTTCCTGGTGGCAGTGATCATTTTATGGTATCCTGGATGACCAGAATAGGGTCTTTTATGTAGTTCATCCAATATGAACCTCGTCAAGTCGTCACAATCTAGAATATAAAATCTATTTTTGTAGGTGAGTAGACCTCCTTCGGTCATCTAGTAGCCTTCATATTTGACTCCCGTGGGTTCTTCCTGCAGGTATAAAGTCACGGTCTGAGTGAAGGGGTTTTTTATTTGTACATTTCTGACTCTTTCTTTGACATCTGTCTCATAGGTGCTCACCACTGCCAGGTGAATTGTGTTCATACTTCTACTAAGGGCATCAACCACCCTATTTTCCTTACCTTTAATGTGTTTGATCTTGAAATCAAACTCGCTAAGGAGGGCCATCCACCTATCTTGTCTAGCATTGAGTTTTGGTTGATCAAACAGGTATCGCAATCCACAGTGATCAGTCATAAGTATAAATTTTCTTCCCAGGAGGTAATGCCTCCACATTTTCAAGGCATGCATTATGGAAGCCAGTTCTAGGTCATGGGTCACATAGTTGACTTCATGTTGTTTCAATTTTCAGGATTCATAGAAGATCACGCTTCCTTCTTGCATAAGGACTCCTTCAAGTCCTTCCTTACAAGCATCTGTGCATACGAGGAAATCAGCTTCTAGATCGGCGATCTTCAGCATGGGTGCATGGGTCGGTAGATGTTTCAGGGTTTGAAATCTTTCTTCACATTTCCACGTCCATAGGAATTTTGTCCCCTTCTTCTGGAGGGCAGTGATTGGAAAACCAATCTTGGAGAATCCTTCTATAAATCTCATGTAATATCCTGCTAATCCCATAAAGGATCTGATATCCGAAACATCCTTTTGGGTAAGCCATTCCATGATAGACCTAATTTTTTCAGGGTCCACTACTACCCCTTCTTCAGACAGAACATGACCCAAGTAATGTATTTGCTTCTGGAAGAAGTCACATTTATTGAATTTAGCATAGAGTTGATTCTCTCTAAGTACTTGCAGCACAAGCTTAAGATGTTCTTCATGCTCTTCTCTATTCTTAGAGTGAATTAATATATCATCAATAAAGACTAGCACAAATTTATCTAGAAATTTACTGAGTACATTGTTCATCAAGCACATAAAAGTGGCAGGGGCATTGGTCATCCCAAATGGCACTACCACGAACTCACAGTGACCATACCTCATCCAGAAGGTAGTTTTATGGATGTCTTCACCCTTGATTTGGACTTGATGGTATCTTGATCTCAAGTCGATCTTGGAGAAAATAGAGGTGCCTCCCAATTGATCGAACAGATCATCGATCCTGGGCAAGGGGTACTTGTTCTTTATGGCTACCTTATTGAGTTGTCTATAATCTATACACAGTCTAAGGGTGCCATCCTTATTTTTCACAAATAGGATTGGCGCTCCCCATGGAGACACGTTGGGTCGAATATAACCCTTATCCATCATTTCTTTTAATTGCAATTTGAGTTCAACTAACTCGGGTGTGCTCATATGGTAGGGTGTCCTAGACATCAGTACAGATCCCGGTGTGAGTTCTATCGAGAAGTCTATGTCTCTTCTCGGAGGTAGACCCGACACCTCTTCCGAAAACACATCTCTATATTCTCTTAGGGTAGGGTGATCTTCAAGGCTGGGTTTGTCACCTTCAATGGTTTCTGACACCTGTATTGCAAATAGGGGACATCCCTTTCTGCAATACTTTCTCATTTGCAGAGCTGATATTTGTCTCACCGAGACAGGTTTTCGGATCCCTTGAAGGGTCATCCTTTTTCCTTCTTTGCTCACACATTATAAGGTTTTATGATAACAGTGCAATCTGGCTTTATTGGTGGCTAGCCAGTCCATACCAATAAATAGATCATACGATCCAAAGGGTAATACGTTAAGGGTTTCTTGGGTGGGAAATTCACCCAACATCAATTGGCAGGCTGGTATGACCTATGCTACCCTTCTTTTGGTGCCAATGGCTAACTGTACCAACCATGCTTGGTTTGTTTTTATTGTTTTAGTTTACATTTCTCAACAGCTTTAGGGGATATATAACTAAAGTTTGAACCAGGGTCAATCAAAATAAACACTATATGGTTGGAGATCATACCTTCTATCTCCACCACTGAAGCTTGATGGTTAGCTTGGTTACTATCCAAGGCTGCATAAATCTGTGGCACACTCCTGGCCACATCATTGATTGTAGTAGTTTCCTAGACATTATAAATCCTCTAACTATTATGTTGTCTGTGTGGACAGTCTCTTAGGAGATGTTCTTCTCCACAACCCCATCATTTCAAAGGTTCTCTCTTTGGGTTATCAGTCTTTACTGGTACAGGTCCAGGAGTTTTATTTCCAATCAAGGAGGGGAAATTCTGCTGGTGCATACTCCGAGCTGGAAAATTCATTCTTGGGTTCTTCTTGTAGTTCTTAAACCCTGGGGATTTAATTCCCCTTTTCTAAAATCTTGAACTATTCTTCTATTTCCATCCTTCGCGAGGTTCTTCTTGCTACCCAAACCATTTATGACAATAGGTTGCCTTTCGGATAGTGTCTTATAGAGTCTTTGGCTCATCAAATTCAATTTTGTTCCAGTAGTCCTTGGGTAGCCCACTGATGAAGCGTTGCACCTTTGCCTTTTCTACTTTTATATAAGGCACATATCTCAGCAAGTCGAGGAATTTGTTGACATATTCCTCTATAATGAGTTGCCCCATTTTGAGTTCATAAAACTCTTTTGTCTTCTTGTCAAAATATTTTTCCGACAAATACTTCTTCCAAAAGTATTTCTCAAACCGTTCCCAAGAAAGGTCCTCTTCACGAACCCCTTTCATATTTTTAAGGTCTTCCCACCAAATGGAAGCCTTTCCGCTCAAGTTGAAGGTGTCCACTTGGGCCTTCATATTTTCTGAAAAGTCATGGACTCTGAAATACTTCTTTAATCCAAGTAGCTAGGCATCTACTTTCTCTCCCTTCTTTATTTCACCGTCGAAGGAGGGTGGTTTGGCCTTTCTGAATTCTTCGAATTTTGGACCTTTGGAAGGATTTTGCTTATTCTGTTTCTTTCAGGAATAGGAACTGGCCCTGCTGCTAGAAGAGCCTTCTGAATCACCAGCTTCCTTCTCAGAGGAATCACTTGGCACTGGTCCTTTACCTCTGGGGTGGACCTTTTTCGAGGTGCTCCTCTCGGTGTGGCCACTGATATGACCATGTTTCTGATTTTCAGGTTCATGCTGCATTTGTCTTTGTAGATTGGATAAACTCTGCAATAAAACTATGTTAATTTCAATTTGCTTTTCTTGTTCTTTCATCATCCTTTCATTGTCATCCTTGCAGCTTTGTAATTCAACCATGAGACTCCTCACAGTCTTGTCTAGATCTGGAGGGGTCCCTATTGACCTTCTTTCATCAAACTCTTCGTCTCTATTGTGGGAGCCTTCTCCCACTTCTTGGTGAGTCACCATACTATGCGTTGATAATTTCCGGCGGTTGATCTTCCACTTGTGTGCAAAAGGAAAAACGTTGGTTGTTATTCAATATTTATATTTATTTATAATCAGTACATAATTCATATTTTCACATGTACACACACAAAATAGGGGTTTTTCATTCTTAACTTCATCTTTTGATTAGGAAGGTTAAGACAGGAGGGGGTTACTCCTTTTAAGAGTGTTCTGAATGGAGCTTCTGTGCAACTTGTTCATGAGTCCAAGCAGGCCAAGTGTTGTAACCATGCTCTGATACCAATTTGTCAAACACCCACTACGGCATAATAAATTTTTTTCTTTTCCTCAAGGAACAGAATCCCCGGAGTCCTACAAGGGCCTAGCGTAGGCTAGTTCTTCCCTATTCACCTCCCTGTGATCATGGGTTAGGACCACAGGCCAAACAAATGTGGTGTCCTTTCTCTCTTCAAGGCTTGGCACTACCAGAGTGTCGAGTCTTTCAACTCTGCAAACCCCGACATAGCGAAGCACCGAACCTGAAAGGGCTAATGAGTACAAGATTTATGTTTGGGTGTTGTCCTCGTGACCACATTCTGTGACCCCATGCTTAAATTGGCAAGGACCTTACCGACCCTTTGCGATTCAGGAAATCGCGATGCATGACTTCTTCCTTTCACATTCAAATCCCCAAAATCCACAAATTCTCCCAATTTTCCCTCCAAAGGATATCAACGAGCCTTGATAGTGTGGATCCAATGGTCCACAGGATTTCAGAACTTTCCCTAAGCTCTGATCGCTCACCACGCATATCCATTGATGGATGGACTAGATTCCTTCGGGACTTCTCTTTGACATTTCTCGCAACTCACCACTTCACGAGTTGTAGCGTCAAATCTTGGCACCTCTCCTTCACGAACCCCCGAGAAGCAATATGATTTGTCCTTCTCGCGTTCTTGCTACTCAGGACTTCGCAAGTCCAAGGGTTGAGATCTCAGGCTCTTACCCCGTGAATCCCCGAGACACGAGAAGTCAACGGAACGTTGACTCCCTTCTCCAGGTGACTTGTGTCCACCCGTCAATCACACGGGCCCCACCACGAATTTATACCACATGTTCTCTCATGCTCGGCTCTCGGCACTTTGCTACTCGGGAGTTTGTAAACGATTCCATTCAACCTCTGAACTCACGAACCCCTAATACGCTATGTATCGAGATGCCAGATCCCACGGGTGTCCTTCCTCTTTGATCAATGGCACGTATCATATCAAAATATCGTGACTCGGGACTTCGTGACTACAAGAGTTGGGTCTTCCACATTCAAACTTATGAATTCCCGATATGCGAAATGGACAGATCTCCGCCACCTATCCTCTTTGATTTACGGCCCAGATCACATCGTGATCTCGCAACTCGGGACTTCGTGACTCCAAGAGTCGAGTCTTCCACCTTCAAACTTACAAATCCCTGATATGTGAAATCAACAAATCTCTGCCACATGTCCTCTTTGATTTACAACCCAGATCACATCGTGATCTTGCAACTTGGGACTTCGTGACTCCAAGAGTCGGGTCTTCCACCTTCAAACTTATGAATCCCCGATATGCGAAATCGACAGATCTCCACCACCTATCCTCCAACATGGACGGTCCCGATGTCTTCGAGACTTTTGGGACGTAGTCGAGTTCTCTCTTTTGCCTAAGTAAAGGATTAGATCAACGGCTTTTAGGGCTCGATGGGTCCCCAAGATCTATGGTACAGGATCCTCTCGTGACTTCACCATTTGCACGATCAAGAGACTTCCTCTTCTAACTCCCGATGTCCAGATCCCTGATAGGGAGGATCTCATGACACGTGTCCTTCTACAAATGGGTGGCTCAGATATATTTCACCTTGTCGTGATTTCTGAGGTCGAGTACTCGAACTCTTGTCCTTTGGATCCCCAAGTTCCCGAACGTCGATATCCCAATACAATCTCCTTCTCACAACTCTCGTTCTGCTACTCTTCGTGTGAGGTTTAAACCTCATGTAATTCTCAACAGACCCAACGGTTGTTAGTTGTTTAGACCAAGATCTGATGGCTTAGACCTATCTCTCCATTGCGTCGTTTCTAAGCTTCCTGGACACGAATTCACGGTCCATATTCTTTCATGGCCTTGGGGATCTATGATCCTGATTTCTTCGCTACTCGTGAAGATAAAGGAAAAAGGGTTAAGGCATTTAACGCCCTCATTTATTCCTTCGATCTAATGGTCATGAATGACCGTAGATCTCCTGACAGGATTTCATCCATTGATCAATACTTATTCTTTGAATCCTCAAGGGATTCTACGAGTTATGCGCCTCTGCAGAGTCTTTGTGCACAAAGTGCTACCTCTTCTAAGCTTCTCAAAAAGGGTGTCTCTATGGGGAGATTTATCCAGGGTATCACTCAAGATGGATATGGGTATAGGTTTCCCGAGATGCAGCTTGAATTCTAAATTGATTCAATGTGTGTATATACATATAAATCTATTTATAGACATAAGCCATACGTGGCCCTTCCATTATGAGCATGAAAACACCATTTCAGAATCAAAACACTACACATGCAGTCTTATACTCAGACCATTTATAAAACTGCATAGACTATGAGCATATATGTCAGCATATGAAATTTCAAGGCGTAATATGTAAAACACTTATCAGAAATAACACCAGAAATGAGTGCAACTGCTGAGAGGGGTGCTCATTTCCACGCAACTGTAGGCTCAGCGACTCCCAATGGATTTACCACTAGCCACCCCTGAGTTGAGACCACGATGCTGCGAGAATGTGTCTCAGTTTTCCAGTGACCAAGAATGAGGGTTACTCTTCCCCTTCTCCACTATCACTCACTCTACATATCTCCAGAGTTCTCCTTGCCTCCTTCACGTCCGCCCTTTGATCGCCCACACCTCCTACCTTTTTCCTTTCCAGCAAGGTTGTGTGTGGCACGATCCCCCTCGTGGTGGTTAGGTGTCAGGACGGTCCATGGATGGGCGGTTTACCCCCATCCCTCATTACGCATGAGGAGCCATCCACCTACCAACCTGCGAGTAATTAATTTCGGACCAGTGAGCCGCTCTTGGTTCTCCGGGCTAGTGAAGACCAAATACGGTATTGGTTTTCAGTGGAAGTTAACGTTACCATTCCAGGTGCCTTCCACTAGCTTTATCTAGCCATCGTGGTCTCTTTTCAGCATACTCCCCTCTCAGTAGTCCTGCAATATATATATTCATAATATTATTCACATTCATCGACCTTTTTCACAAGGTTTATTTACATCAGACATTCACATTTTGAGTTGGCCACAATACTTGGCCAGCATAGTTATTTTTATAGACTGGTGGAAACAGGGTGTTGCAGGTGTGATTATGTATATGCTATGAACGTTGTAGTGTCTATGCTCTTCCAGATGATGTTTTTTCCATCACAATGGAAGCATTTTCACCATTGACCAGCTGTCATCTAATAATCACCATCCTAATTCGACGTTATCTCAGGCTACCCCTTTATATGTTCCTAGTGTTCATGTAGACTCTACCCCGCCACATGTAAATTATGTGGCATCTTATCTTCGATGTTCAATTGCTTCTGAGAAGGAACCTATGCAATCATGTTTTCCTTCTCGATACATGGTCTCAACAATTGATTAGTTTTTCTATCCAATGGGGGCATGGGATCCTTTGATTCCCCCTCTTGGTCCGAGTTGTTAGCATCAGAAGTCACTCCTGGATTGCTTGCAGGAGCAGAGCCCAACGCCCATCAGTTTTATGTCACGATTTGTTTGTAAAAGGTGATCAAATGGAGATAATGGCTCTTGGAGGTATCACTCTAACTCAAGGACTGAGTCTAGTACATAAAGAACAGAGGAGGTCTGGAATCCTAATTTCAGCCAGTAGGTTGATCTAAGGATGAAAAGGTGGAAGAATTGGGAGAAAGTGAACAAACAGCTCTGGCCATCAGGCTTGCAGTGGTTTATAGAGGAAAAACTCTGAAAACAGGATCCTCATGGTTCAAGGCTTCAAGAAACTGAAAGAGGACTTGACTGGATCCTCCAATTCCAAGTCGTTCAGTGTTAATTAAATCACAGGGACTGATTAGAGGCTCTGTAACCATTACAGTGATCCATTACAGCATCATCCTATAATAGTTACAGCTCGACTGGATCCTCCAATTCCGAGCTGCTCCAACGTAAACAAAGACATGATAGAAACTGGCATTCATAAGGCAAGAAGTCTCCAAAGTTCATACATAACCAGAACAACAATGCTTCATTACAACTTTACAACCAGGGAGCTCCGCTCAACCATCGATAGATCACAAAATGGCAAAAATGCCTACATATACTTGGAACAAAACACTGGAAGCTAAATCGAGACATCGCATTGAATACATTACGTCTTCACATTTACTGCTCATGTAGTTTTTGGACGTTCGTGAACTTCAGTTAGATGCAATCGCATCCCAAAGGACCTGGAAATGAATTGACAAGCTTCCATTCATTTCTTGGTTTTCCATTTATGGTGGAAATGATGTCCAACCACCATCAACTACTGTAATAAATGCTTCATCGGGATCGGGAAAAGCCCAGGTGGATTCTACTCCTTTAGGACATGGAGGCGCTCAGGATGACTGGAGGTCTTGATTATGAAGAGGTGAATGGACGGTGACTGGGCGGAGGTATCTAGACACGCTGGATGCAGATACGGGGTGAGGAGAGGCCACTCGAATAGATGGTAGAGGGAAAAATATAGGGTGAATGTACATGGCAGCATTCATGGGTTTTGAAGTGTAAGAGCCAGGTGGAGGAACTTAGGGGCCAGAGAAACTGTGGATGGCATGACACAGGGAGAAGACATGGCGGCGAGGGATAGATGGCGAATGTATGCGATGAGGCTTCAGGATTTTGGGGATCAGAATTCGCGAGTTTGAAGTGCACGAGTTCCTTGCATCCGGGATCCCCGATATCCCGATATGTGATGATCTCCTTCTCTCGGGAATTAGCCACTACCAGCTAGACCATAGTCCATATGACCTATCCTTGTGTGACCGTGGTCCAACTTTCCATCGGGATTTCGGCATTCTTGACAACATGATGTTTGTGTCCACTAAACTTGCGATTCCCCGAAACCCGATGGCTTATGGTCGTTGACTTGTTGACGGTCATCTCCTTGGTGCATAGCCTGCCACATGTCTTCCACTATTGAAAGTTGCCCCCGATATCGGGAGATCGGGTATCGGGATATCGGGATTTCTACTGCCATGTGCGCGGGACTTTCAGTTCCCCGATACCCGACTCTGTGGGATCTCTCGCCACATGCTCCTGGATCGGACGACCTATATTCAGCCTCTAAAGAGGAGAGATTTCTCTTTTTCTAAATGTCGAGTAGATTGGCCACCCCGACACCCCGATAACCGTTGATTTTCTCTACGGATGGATCTCAACTATCAATGGCAAGACTTTGCATGCTTGCTTGATTTGATACTTGGAGAAAAACAAGAATTCTCCTGAGCTGCGCTTGAGCAATGCGTGTGACTTGCAGACCCGCGTGCCTCTCGAACCAGTGACAAGATTTATCATTAACATCAGGCTCCATGGGGGATAGAGTCATCCCTGTGATTCTCTAAGAACTCTTCCTTCGGTTCCAGTCACCTTTCTATTGGGCTATGAAGTCATTATTAGGCCGCAAAAATAAAACGAAAACACACTAAGAAACAAAAGACCATATTTACAACAAAGGAGCCACTGGAGGCTCAGACGAAACACTTCTTCAGGAAATGCCCATTCACTGGGCTTCCAAAAACCTCTTCACCTTCCAAATCTCTCAACCTGTATGTGTTGTTCGAGAAAGCCTCGAAGATTTTGAAAGGCCCAACCCACAGGGCTTCAAATTTTCTATGTTTTCCCTTCTCTTGTTTAGGGGCATCCTATTTCAATACCAGGTCTCCTACCTTGATTTTCTGCTGATGGTCCTGGATCCTGTCCAATGTCTGCTCCCTAGCCTGCTAGACCTCTACTAGCTGATGAATCCTTCTGATCATGTCATCAAGCTCCTCCTGATGGTCCTAGAGGAATTTTGCTACAGGGATGGCTAGCTGAGAAGGGAAAACACCTTCGGCCCCGTAAACTAACTGGAAAGGGGAGAGGCCTGTAGCTCTTTTTGTAGTCACCCGATCTACCCATAGGGAGAATTTAAGCTTCGAGTTCCAAGCCCTTTGATTTTCTTCCAACAACCTTTTGATGATTCTTATTAAACTTTTGTTGGAGGACTCTGCTAAACCATTGCCCTGTGGATAATTCGGGGTGGAGTGAATCAACTTAATGCCGAACTTCTCACAGAACCTAGCTAATGGCTCAGACCCAAAAGTGGCTGCATTATCAGTGACAATCTTATTTGGATAGCCAAACCTTGTGATGAGGTCCTCCAAGAATCCGATGATTACCTTGTGGGAAGCACTCCTGGTGGGAATAGCTTCAATCCACTTGGTAAAGAAATCTGTAGAAGTCCAGATCCACCTACGCTACCCACTGGAGGGAGGGTGAATTTCTCCAATAAAATCTAGGCCCCACTACTGGAAAGGCCCTGAAACTACCACTGGTTTTAACGGCAAAGACCTGAGTTGTTGCTTTCCTGCAAATTTTTGACAATTGATGTAGGCTCTGACCCTTTTGCAGACATCGACGAACATGGTAGGCCAGTAGTATCCAGCCCTGAGGATTTTGTGGGTTGTGGCCCTCCAGAAATGGTGCCCTCCACACAGGCCACTGTGAAATTTAGCTACGAACTTCTCGGCCTCTGGTGGACTTATTTATTTTAGAAGCACCCCTAGGGGGTCTTTCCAATATAAAATTTGATCGATTAGGCAGTATTTGAGTTCTTTGAGCTTCATAGCTCTTGATTTTCTTCTTTGCAGACCGTCTGGAGGTTGCATCTCTTGCAAAAAGTATATGACATCCTTATACCAAGGACATTGAGCCAATGGGGGCTCCCTTTGATGATCTATGTCAGATAGTCGATCCTGCTGAATATCTGAGCATTCGCTGATGAAACTTATCCCCAAATCTTGGCAATTTTCTTCAGCCAGCAGCTTGGCTAAGCCTTTCCCTTTGATCAACTTGGTGGGCCTTATTTCCAGGTCGAACTCCAGGATTTTGGCTATCCATTTACTCCTTCTCCCATATATGTCAGGCTGAATAAGAATATCTTTAACAACAGCCGAGGGGACATAGGCGATGATCCTTGATTGCAGAATGTAGGTTCTAAAAGCTTTCAGATCTTTCACCAGATCATAAGCTTTCTTCTCCATAGTGTCATACCTGACTTCGGCATCCCTTAATGCTCGGATGAAGTAAGAAATAGGTTGTTCTAACCCACTGTCATTTGCCTGTAATAGAACAGCAACTACTGTGTCAGTCGAGGCAAACGAGAAAATAAGGAAATCCTTCGAGTAGTCGGGACTGATAAGCACGAGAGATTTAGTCAGGGCTTTCTTGATTTTCTCAAAGGAGTGTCGCGATTGAGGGGTCCACCTTACTTCATTTTCTTTCTTTAACATAGTTGTTATAAGCTTTACCTCCTCAGAAAAGTTAGGCACAAACCTCCTTAGGAAATTAATTTTACCGAGGAAAGATTGGACCTCCTTCCTAGACCTTGGGATTGATAAAGCTTGTATCGCGTCCACTCTGCTAAGATTAATCCTAACTCCTTCTGCTGATACTATGTGGCCTAGTAATTTCCCCTCCTGCATGGCGAATAAGGACTTCTTGGGGTTTAATGAAATGCCAAACTTTCTGCACTTCAAGAAAACTTTCCTGAGATGATGACGGTGTTCTACATCAGATTTCGAAAATACTGTGATGTCATCCAGATAAACGACCACAAACTTGTCTTTTTCCCCAACAAAAGCTATGTCCATGGCATGTTGGAAATTCGCCCCCGCATTCATTAGTCCGAATGGCATCTTAGCATACATGAACGTGCCCCATGGAGTGGTGAACGTTGTCTTTTCCCTGTCTTCAGGCAGAACAGAGACCTGATTGTAGCCGGAGAAACCATCAATCATAGACATCCTAGAGGCTCCTGTCACCATCTGCAATATATGTTCCATCTTTGGCAGGGGGTAGTTATCTTTTCGCGAGCTTCTGTTCAGGTTTCTGAAGTCTACATAGAGTCGGATCTCTCCATTCTTTTTCCTCACTGGCACCAAGTTAGCCACCCACTCTGAATATCTCAGTGGTACAATGATCTGAGCTTGCAGCAACTTCTTCACTTCTCTCTCCATGATAGGCAGCAACATGGGATTGATCTGC
>ML812654.1:64257-79178 GCA_009831015.1 Picea engelmannii
CATGTTAATAAAAGGCAGTTGTATGCCTTGGATACTCAAGTGGAGTATGATTCAAGAAGAAAACCCTTATCGAATCAAGATACTCAAGAACCTAATAGGGGAGATGAATGTGAGCTACTCGTCAGAGCGAAGATTGATCGCAGTTGTCAAATCTAATTCACTATCCACTAGAGTTAATGGATCAAACATCAGTCGTTCTATTAGATCGACGGTTAGGCAAACATTTTCCAGATTGGGATGATCTATATTTTATGAGCAGAATGAAATGAATACAGATTATTAAAATATTCTTAACAAAAAATAATAGAGATACAATAAAATCGGTTTTCTATTCAATAAGGAAATAAGCTGAAACTGTAAAATGCAGTGGAAAACAAGCTTGTTGGAATGGTGGCGGCTTATCATTGAGAAGAGATGTGATGGATGCGCTCATTCACCAGAAGATGGTTACAATGACGCTCTGAAGGCCTTTTAGAATAAGCAGGAATGTCAAAAACCCTAGACATCCAAAAACCTAACCCTAGGAGATGAAGCTCCAAAAGTCATGTGGGCCCTATTTGGGTAAGTTAGTACATCAACTTCCCGGGGTCATGACTTTTGCATACGATCTTCGTTTTAGGTGCACGATAACCCATTGGAAAGGTCTAACCGAGAAGAATTTTTTTTTATTGGCCCAGGGAAGTGCCTTTGGCAATCCCATGGGCCCCAAATCCCCAAAAAACATTGTTTAGGACCTCAAAATAGCCCTAGAAGTTTGGAACCTGAAAAACTATCGAATAACTGCCAAGTTGGAAAACTCTTTTTTGAGCTAGTGGAATAGGTGGGTGCCACCGATATCCACCTAGATCAATCCTCCATCCTTACAAAGAAATGGTCTCCATTGCATTGAGTTCCCCCATCAGATGAGGAAATTTATGTTGAATTTGACCCCGGGTGAGCCACTTGCCTTGGTGTAGGAGCTTCCTTGCTTTGACGAATCGATAAAGTTGGATCCTTTGTTTTCAAGTTCCCTTGATCTGTGTGTCCACAATATATCATTGGATGTCTATTGCATGCAATCAAGGTTGAGCTATGTTGGTTTCAACTTCTCTTCTATCTCTTAGGTGTCCAATAATGGTGGGAAATATGGTCGAAGGAGAACCACGTTGAAGACTGGATGCAGACCAAGGAAGGGGGGAATGTTGAGCTCAAAAGCATTGTCACCCACAGCCTTGGTGATGGTGTATGGCCCATAACAGAGTGGGTGAAGCTTCTGATGGGGCCCTTTAATGTGTTCTTTCTACAAATGAAACCAAACTTTGTCACCCACCTGAAACTTATGTCGCACCCGATGTTGATCATGGCACTACTTATACTTGGCATTAGACTTATGTAGAATATCCTAAACCTATTGGAGAATGTGTTGGATCTTCTCAATAAACCAGGTGGATTTGTTAGCTTCTAGTGGAGCAAGGGATGAGTCGGCTGAGGTGGTCACCAGGGGTAGTGCAACATCCATGGGGCCCAATGGTTGGAATCCCAACCCCACCTAAAAGGGGTTGTGTCTAGTTGAGCTATGCAGGGATCGATTGTAGCTATGTTGGACATAGGGAAGACTCTCATCCCACATGCAGGGGTGTTTTGAATTGTACATGCGTAGGATATGTACGACCATCTGATTGATGACCTCAGTTTGGCCATCTGTCTGGGGGTGGAAAGGAGTGGATTTGGTGAGCTTGGTATCCAACAGTGACTAAAGGCTCGACTCGAATGAGCTGAGGAACCAACTGTCACGATATGAGATAATGGTTTGTGGGATCCCAAAATGTATCCATAATCGTTCAAAGAAGAGCTTGGTAGTGGCATTTTTTGTGATGTTCTTCTTGCAGGAGGCTAGAATCGCCATCTTGGAAAAGTGATCAACAACCACAAAAACACAGTCATTTTCCCTCTTGGTGGACGGGAGGCCCGACATGTAGTCCATTGAGATGGATTCCCATGACCTGTTAGGAGTAGGAAGAGGGGTGTACAGGCCATGTTTCTTAGTGGTTGGTTTGGAAATAGCACAGGTGATGCAGGACCTGATATACTTGCTAACATCCTGTCGAAGTTTCGACCAGTAGAAATGTTTCTGTAGCACTGCCACTTTATTTTTGATGCCAAAGTGTCCTGCCACCTGACTATAGTGAGCTTCCCAAATCAGCTTTGTCTGCTCACTTGATGGAACACAGACATGTCCTAGATGGCAGAACAACTCGTACTGAAGATGGAAATTAGTGACCACTGAGGTGGTGCCCAACATGTGGTAGGTGGTGGAGAATTTAGGGTCTGTCTCGTAGAGGTGGGGCCATTCAGAGGTCTTGTAGCCACAAGAGTCTAGCACCATGGTGAGTGTTGCAACTAGACGTCGGCTGAGGTAGACAACAAATTGGTTGGTACTTCCTATTTTATACTTGATGTTGAGGTGAAACTGCTATAAGTATGTTGACAACTTATAATGGCATTCATTCTACAATTTTCCTTGGGTCTACATGAACTGTAATGGCTTGTGATCAGTTTGGATGACTGTCTCCTTCCCAAGAATGTAATGTCTCCACTGGCGGTAGGCTTGCACAATGGAGTACATTTATTTTTCATAAATAGGGTACTTACAGACAACATCTGATAGTGTCTCACTATGATATTCCATGGGGTGGTCGTGTTGAGTGAGAACAACGCCCACAACATAGTCAGAAGCATCTGTCTCGATCTCAAAGGGATGTTGCAGGTCCAGTAATGAAAGTATCATGGATGAGAACAAAATCATATTCAATTCATCGAAGGCTTGTCGTTGGGACAGGCCCCACACAAATATTTCCTTACCGCCACCCCTGGTTACTTGGTTGAGGTCCCATGCGATATGAGATAATCCCTGCACGAAACTATGATAGAAATTGGTGAGGCTCAAGAAGATTTGAAGTTCAGTGAGTGTGGTTGGGGTTGGCCAGTCATGGATGACCTGGATCTTTGTTGGATCCACATGCACACCCTACTGATCAACAATGTAGCATAAGTAATGGACCTTGTCCATGTCGGAGGAGCATTTTTTCAAGTTTTCATATAGTTTGTGATGCCACAGGATGTGCAGAACCTGCTAAATATGCTACAAGTTTTCTTCCCAAGTCTTGTTGTAGATGGGGATGTCATCGAGATACACCACTACAAACATATTGGTGAAAGGTCATAGGATATCGTCCATAATCCTCATAAAAGTTGTTGGAGCATTTGTCAAACCAAAGGGCATGACCAACCATTCAAAAAAACCTTTTTTAAACTTGAAGGAAGTCTTCCATACATCTTTATGTTCTATTGGGACCTAGTGGTAGCTAGACTTCATATCAATCTTACTGAAGTATTTGGCCCTCGTGAGCTGATCAAGGAGGTCGTCGATTCAAGAAATCAGGTATCGGTTTCAGACTATGATTTTATCCAGGGCCCGGTAATCAATGAAGATTTTTCAAGTCCCATCTTTCTTCTGCACCAACACTAATGGGATCCCACAAGGAGATGAGTTAGGATGGATGTGCCCCTTGTGGAGTAGTTCTTCGATTTACCTCTTGATCTCCTCATTTTCTAATAGAGAGCAACGATAGACTTCCCATTGGGTAGCGGTGTGCCTGGGGTCAGATCGATGGGATTCTTGACCTGGCAGTGAAAATGTACCCCAGTAGGAGAGGAGAATATATCTAAGTATTCTTCCATGACCTTTTCCACTTGATTTTTTTGTGTGGAGATATCGGTCGCGGAGGCTCTGGATGTGGCTACTATTTCGCTACTCTGAGAGAGAATCATGAAGAAGAAAAATTTCCCATTCTAAAAGATGACCTTCCTACATTGCTTGGCTGAGATCAAGGAAATAGCACTAGGAGAGACTGCGTCGGGTATCCTGTACAATTTCCTATTCAAAGTAATAATAACACTACTAGGCCTAGAATCATATACAACATGATGTTTCCATAAATAAGGTTGGCCCAAAAGAACATTACAAACTTTGAGATGAGAAACATCACAAAATACCTTGTCTTTGAAGGGCTTGATGTCATACAATAGTCAACATTGTTGGTTGACGTGAAGATCACTTCCATGGTGGAGCCATCCAATGGTGTAGGGTTGTGGGTGCAGTGTTGTCGAGAGGGCCAACCGCTTGATGACCTCTACTGAGATGAGATTTTTCTGGCTACCTCTATCAACTATGAAGTGTAGCAAGGTGCCTTTTACCCACATCTATGAATGGAAGAGACGCTCTCCTTCTACTGGCTCATCTGGTTCACTAGGTTGGATCTTGGTGGTAGAATGGTGGCACGATAACCCATTGGAAAGGTCTAACCGAGAAGAATAATTTTTGAATAGATGAAGGTAGTGCCTCCAATAATCCCTTGGGCCCCAAATCCCCTTGGAAGATCAACAACCATGATTAGACAAAGTTGGGCAAACATTTTCCAGATTGGGCCCCACAATCACTGTGAATTGTCGATCTAAGAACATAGATCAATGGTTGGGAATCATTGTGGACCACGAAGGTGAAATTAATGAACGTGCTAGCTCACAACCCATAATCAACCATCATCATTGATATCATCGGGGAGCATATTGGGAAATCACTTTTTAGATTGCAGAGATTGAACTCTCCGATAAAGAGCGAGCATATTGGGATTCCACAATCGCTGTGAACCGTCAATTTTGAACGATCGGTGGGTGAACCTGCAAGGAACCCACGCATAAATATCGTGTAAAACTCATACTGTGATTGGGTTCTGTGGTTGATTTTAGCACATCAAAGTTCTGTGTCAACCTAAATCCTTGGTCAAACACATCTGTGTTGGAATTATTATTATTATCTGGAAATCGTGCGGTTAAAATTGATCAAGGGTTAAGATCGATGGTCTGCGATCATTGCAGAGATTGCATATGCACACAGGTTAACGTCGAGACCTGTACCCATAATTTAAATTCAATATAACATTGTTTTGAGTTTGGGATCTGATCATAGATCGAATGTCTCATATTCATTGCGGAGATTGGAAGGAGAATTAAACCACGAGCTAGTTGAGGTTCTGCAATCCCTTGCAGTTGTTGGATCTGGGGGAAGACAGATCTATATCGTCGAATTGTAGATAAGGGATTTAGCTAGGATCATAGAACCCGGACATAGGAGTTGAAAGGGTAGTGCCTGAAAAGAATAGAGCAGAGGTCACAGCTCTCGGTCGCATGGAGAGAAAACAGAGTTCCTCCGGCCTAGTCAAGGAAGATAGATTTTAACACTCTACATTAGATTGTGGTCATGAGGACTTGTTCTAAGGGAATAAAGGTGCTCATAGCTATCACATTGCATGGAATTTCTTGAGGAAATGCATGTTTTCATGAATGGGGAACCTTCCAAAAATTTTGTGTACATTATATGGATTTCAAAGGAATTCTTAAAGGCATTCATGTGAAACCTGGAGTTTCATGAATGACGATTTTAGGGATGTGATCGATTCAGAGAAGAAAATATGGTTTTGCTAAAATAATAAATATGGACAAAGAATCCATATGGTAATAAGTTGGTTGAATTCAAACACACCTTGGCAGGAGTGCTTAACCTGAAAAGTGATAACCCGAAATCGATGCAAGGGTGCATTGGGTATGAATGTGGCCACGAATGTTGGCACATTCATTAAAGTTAATTGATATCTGAATGTCATTTTGAAAAGTTGATATACTGAAATGATGCATGTGTAAGGAATGAAATTTCTTTTTTCTTTGTGTCATCGAATATATAAAAGTGATTTGATTTTTTGCATGCTCAATTTAAGAATTGTTTGTGACAACTTTATAAAGGTGCAGTGAAAATATATGTGCATGGGAAACTAACAATTTTTTTGGCTAAGGAAAGTTGACTTGCACAAAGAAAGAGTTTTGGATATGGCAATGTTGTAAGCCCATAAGGAAGACAGATTGCCTGCTAAGCTAAATTTTTATGGGGAGAAAAGTCCCATTCTTTTGAATCTGGTTCTGTGTAGAATAGATATGAAAATAAATGAAGAGATTGGAAATTTTGTGGGTGACAGATTTTCAATAAAATTCTAAAATTTAGAATTGTGATGATGTCTCATGAAATTATGTATGCCTATGATATAGATGATAAGAAAAGATCTGTCCAAAAAGGACAATTGAAGGCTATCTAGTTGAAAAGAATGAAGGAGGCCACTGCTGAGCCATGAGAACCCTGTGGTAAGCCATGATCACCTGGAATATGTTGTGTTGAGGTAACATAAGCTAGAGGGACCCCTGGGCAGAGAAATTTTGAGGGACGCCTCGACTGTAAGGCTCGATAAAGTCTCTGGGATTCTTCCTGTGTGAGAAAACCTTGGCAAGGAAAGAGGGATTGCACAAAGAACTGTATAACAGAAGAGGGGATGCCTGAGCCTAGGCATAAAGGGTGAGTGACCACAAGGAAGAAGAGACTCTGATAGTTCTTACTAAATATTGATTGGGATCATGCACACAATGGGTATGTCAAGGAAAAACAATGAGCCTGGGTACCAAGACAGCCATGTGGATACAAATCCACAAACTGCGCAGATAAGTATTGTGCTAGATTATGAATTTTTTCCTAGAAATTCTATGCAACATTAAAATGTTTTCACATGATACTATGATTAATGTGATTGTTGTCCAAGAATTATTGAAGGCAGGTGACGAATATTAAGAGTCTAAAAAGGGACATGAATGAGAAATAAGGTCAAGACTTTTGAAGTGGCTGAATGAGAAAGGAATAACAGGTGTTACTGAGAAAGAACACCGAGGACGATGTTCATTTTTAAGGGGGAGGGTATTGTAACACCGTTGTTTCCCCAACTTGTAATTAATCATTAATTAGGATTACCATGTTGTGGCATAGGAACATTGTAAATGTATCATTGTTTAATTGCCAATAACTGATTGTGGGGGTGAAGCCTTGAAATTACTAACCATGATATCACTAGAGGAAAGAATGTGAGAACGATAAGAGAACAGTTAATAAGAAAAGGATAGGTGGTTGAACCCTCAACCACCCCCATGATTGGAAGCATGTTCTAGCTATAGAAGGTCAGCCCAAAGTACCACAGGGTCCTGTGGACCTAGAATGGACCTGGGGTTTCTTTCTGATAGAAGGAACAAGATAGGAGGAATGTGTGTGAAAGGCATGCAAGATGATATGAAGAGAAGAGTGGAGAATGTGATGAACATTTGAGCAGCAGAGAATGAGCTGAAGGCCACAAGATTGATGCGAAGAAATCATCTGATAAACCTTGTCGAGGTTGTGATAGAGAGGGAGATCTATGAGAGTATGTAGAGAACAGGACCTGAGCAGAAGGTCACGATCTTGATGTTGAGGAAGCATCTGATAAACCTCACAGAAGATGCGAAAGAGAAAGGATCGATGAGAATTGGCATAAATTCCCTCGTGATATCATGGCTTGGCATGGGGGTGGCCACAGTGATAAGAATGAATGCCTCTGATCCTATGGTTGGGTGGAAGGATGAACACCCACATTCAGTTAGTTGGCCACCACCTGTAATAGATAAGTAATCTCATATCATGTGTGTTTAAGTGGTAACTGTGAATTAGGGTTGGATATTCTATTAATGTTGAAAGGATGGACATGTTTTCTTAATGGCTATACTATATCCCTTCAATTATGCCTAATTGTGTATTTAAGAAAATAAGAAATTCTTTGGCCTGTACACGTAAATGAATGAGCCCTGTGGTGGCTCAAGTTAAAATAAATGAACTGTGAATTGTTGACTTTGGGGATAACATCATGTGTGCATGCCAACACTCCTAGTCGTTCTAAAGGAAGGGGTCAGTCAAGCTCAGGAGACGTAGTGCATGTGTGCACAGAGCCTTTGCGAGGCGATTAGAGATCGAGAACCCCCCCTTGATTTTTAGAGTTTATAGATGAGCATAAGAGGTGCGCGAAGGATTTATTTAAGTGTTAAGTTCAGAAGAATTAGCGCAAAACAATTAAGTATTCAAGGAGCTGACATAACTCAGGTAGAATAGTGAGTTTCGAGCCCCTAAAGGAGACATCCTTTCATTTGAAAGACGAATGGATGAGAGTAGTTTGGGGGGAGTTGAATCTCTTCATGATCGTCAAATCTGGAGAAGGAACATGGGCATTAACCCTTCGAGCCCTTCAGAATTTGTGGGTCCAACAAATTGATCATATTCATTGAATAGGATTTGTATCTCCTGAAGTCTCGAAGTAAATATGGGCCATAGATATGTAGATTCCCGAGAACTATCACGATCGTCGGATCTACGTTATAGTCAACCTGACGTTGACCACTTCGAGAGGACAGAGATTTGGTAATACCAAAACCCTCGAAGTCTTGAATTTGATGTGGGTCGTGGATATAAGGATCCTTCATGATCCCTCATGACCATTCGATCATGGGGACGCGATTATTAACGTCGATATTGTGTGGGAGACCATGTGTCGAGTGACGGGGTTGTTAGGTGTCCCTTTTAAAGTGGCACGCATTGGGACCCAAGGGACCCTTAAATGGAATTTACAAGCCCTAAATATCTGGGGTTGCATAGATACCCTTGAACCATCAGTTTGAGGTCGTGGTCATCCCAACGTTGACTGACTCTAGGATAAAATACGATCTTGCATCGCAAAACTCCTGAAGAGACGAAGAGACGAAGTAGATCTTAGTCATCCAAGCTAGAGGGAAAGGTGTTGTTAGATACTATACTCTGAAGAGACGTCACTCTGGGAGGAACGAAGTGTGAAGACACAAGGATTTTTGAAGGCCGGAGTCTTGAAGTCATCTCACCCGTTCGTTGGAAGGGACGCGTGGTAGAAGATATACCATTTCGGAGGAAGTCACTCTGGAAGAAAAGGGGATGTGTTGGATAAGAACTTCCGAAGGTGGGAGAGTCGGAGTTCATCTGATTCGTCTGACATCTGAGGACAGGTGTCAACATATCTTCCGTTTCAAAATATAGCCAGTTCGGAGGAAAGTGGGGTCACACGAGTTAATAACTCCTGAACACTGAAGTCCCAAAGAAGATCACAATCATTGATCGGGGGAGACAACTGGCACATGATCTGTAACTCTGGGTATGGATTACTTCAGAGGAGAAAGGTGTTGGAATGTTCAAAAATCCCGAATGTCGAAGTCTTGAAGTAGATCATGATCATTGACTGGGGGAGACATGTGGTGCTCGATCTGTAACTCTGGGTACAGAGTACCTCGGAGGAGAAAGGCGTTGGAGTGTTCAAAACTCTCGAACGTCGAATTCCCAAAGTAGATCACAATAATTGATCAGGGGATATGCATGGCACTCGATATATAACTCCGGGTACTGAGTATCTAAGAGGAAAAAGGCATTGAAGTGTTTGAAACTCCTAAACGTCGAAGTCCCGAAGTAGATTATAACCGTCAATCACAAGGGATGCATCGCACTTGATCTGTAACTCTGGGTGCGTAGTACTTCAGGGAGAAAATCCTTTGGAGAGTTCAAAACCCCTGAATGTCAAAGTCCCGAAGTCAATCAGGGTTGTCAAAATCTTTGAGGACACTCGACTTCGGATTGTGAACTTCAGAGATTTTCCACTTCGGAGGATTTGCGTGGTGGTTGTCTTGGCACCTGTTGTATTGGAATCTGGTCATAGCCCGCAATCATATGCGAGTATATATGGATGGAAGAACCTGAAGAAATTGGGAGAGGCTACCTGTCAGCTATGAGCTCAGTTCAGAGCATGGAGACCATGGCTAGAAAACTATGAAAGAGAAGAATGGGATAGAAACCTCAAATGGGGGTTTTGATTCTCCTAAGAAGAGTGAAATTTTTATGCCCCCACCATGGGTGTGTCACATATCCTAAGTTATGTTTTATACTTTTTCGAGCTCATGGGACTAAATTACGAAAAACGACGAATGAGTCCATAGTTAAGATCTTTTTAGACTCCTTAAAATTGAAAATATAGTTGATTGATCTTGTCTCTATCACACTCATTAAAATGGTTTTGAAGAGACGTCCTTTCGGTATAAGTTTAACCATTTTTCGGACCAACTCGAATAAGTACGAAAAATGAATACTCTAGCCCTAGTGACCAAAAGAGTTCTTCTTGGTATGATTTTATTCTTTTTCGGGCCCTGGAGACTAAACTTATGAAAAACATCACTCTGGAGTCTTCTTTTAGTGTTTTTCAAACTCTCTAAAAGTGAAAAACCGATGAGCTTACCTTCTCTGGGCTCATAAAAATTTACATGGAAGGAGTCTCATTGTGTCATGTTGTAATCACATCGCATGTCTCATCCTTGTGTCTTTGGACTAATGTCGGTTTCATATTGTTATTACTAAACCTTTACAGAATTTGTTAGGTGCAACCCTTGTATCATTTTTTCCCTTGCGATCTGACACCTTGACCCATGGAGGAATTTTCTCGAGTGTCCTTATCCTACACATGTCTCCTTGCACTGAGCATCAGTATGTTCCATGCGCTTGGAACCAATTTTATTTCCAATGACACTTGTTCCTCCTTTTTAACATCGCATTCTTTTATTCTTTTTCAAGCTCATTAAATACGTGAAAAAGACAAAAAAAATCAAATTTTCCAAAAAGAGTGGACAGTGAAACATTGTCTTTTGTTGGAAGAAATCTAGTCACACTTGGACATAAAACATCCTTTTGTTTGTCCTCCATTTTGTTACTCTTCCAAAGACATGGAGAGTTTGCGGTGCCTCATGTGCCACAGACTTATGTCAATAACATGTTGTCTGAGTATTTTAATCTATCGTGCTCTTGTACAAGGGGAATTCTTGCAACCTGATTCATCCATTCTGCGATAAGTATCTTGACCTTCATGAGTTGTCCATCTTGAGAGTCTTGTGAAGTTCACTTTCAGAATCAATGAAGTTCTATGCTTGATGATAGAGGTCCTCTAGTCTTTCCACAATGACATGTTGAAGACCACGGAGTAGTGAGTCTTACACTCCTATTGTACACCTACCTGAGTTTTTAAGATCTTGAAGCTATTTCTCGAGTTATGAAGTTCTCATCTCCAGCCACAAGCATTAATGCCTCATGAAGATTCCAATGACATTGCATATCTTCTGATGATTTTGAGATGTAGATATGTTATGTATTCTTCGCAGCTACACTTTATATTGGCATACACATTGGTCATGTATCCCTAATTACTATTTATATGACATGCATATGTAGAGTACTTGATTAGCAGCCATGCTTATCTTTTCCCGAGCATGGAAATGCCGCATCAGTGATTATTATTATTATCTTATTGCAGATGACGCGCTCACGAATACTCACTTGGGTTTACTCAAATCCAGTGCTTTCCCACTTTATTAAATATGTTGTAATGTATTTTGGCCATTATTTGATCTTCTAACTTCACACATTAGGGGGCATTTGTTATAACTCAAAATGTCACTTATATGCATCCTTGATGTTGGCCTACTCATTCATACATTTGTCAACCCTTTTTGATGGATTTCTTCTCAAAAAACAACTTTTTGTATGGAATACACACCCTGTTGCATATACAGAGCGCGTACATATTCTAGTTTCATACCTAAAATCCTGCGTACATACGTTTGTTGCATAATTAAAAGCATGCATGTACTCTAAAAAGTGACAAAAAAATATAAAATCCACCCTTCCTGGCGGAGTTTACGGGTTATCTTAGGTTTTGAAACCATCTTACCTCATGTAGCCCTTCTGGAAATGAAATAATCATCATTCTCTCATATAAAAGGGTCCTAGAGGGGTCATTTAGAGATATCAAGCTAGAGGCAAGAGAACTCTGCCAAATTTTCTTCCTTGTATTCTAATCCTTTTGCTTTCTACTCTAAGTTTCATCCTCAACATTCCCTTCCATCCATCATTTTCCCTTATATTGGCTTGTTGGTGGTGAGGATAGTATTTGGAATAGTGCACTTGGAGACAAAGTAGAGGAACCGAGGTGACGTTCGTGGAGCGACGCCAGCAAAATTTAGGTTGTAACCTCCAATTCTTTTATTAATAAAAGAGAAAAGTTATTGTCCCAGATCTTTATGTATATGTGTTTGTGTTTATGAATGTTTTTTATGAATAACTAACTCTTTAGATAATCTTGATAATTAAGCATATTTTGTCATAGTTTGTTATGTAACATTGTCTTAGGTCATCTTTGGGAGGAGGCCCACAATCGTGGAATGGACAGCAACCGGAAGGGATCGACATTAGTCATAAGGACTTAAGGTACACATTTCCATATTCCTTCTCTCCCCTTGATCATCATAAGGTTGTGTTTGGTTTGGGGTAGAATAGAATTTTTTCTCTCTTTTAAGGTGTCAAGGCTCTGCCTAGTCGCTAACCCAGATTAGGGGAATTTTCCCCATAGCACTTTGATATTTGAGACCATCATGAGAAAGAAATTCTTTCAACAACTTGTTCTTTGAATGGGATCATGAGGTACCAATCAAATAATGCGCAAATGTTGTTGCAACAACCTTTCAATAGTTGTTGTTCTTCACGTCAAGGGGTCCTTAAAATAGTTGGTTTCTTATGTCAAATATTTCAAACTTGCCTTTGCAATGGAACGGAAAAAGTGTCCATCATTGACATAAAAATTCACGCTTTCTTCTAGGGATTTTTCCACGAGGGTTCCAACCTCAAGATTTTCTTCATGTATCATTGTCACCTCATCTAAGTGTTTGGGTCTTTCCTATTTTTCTCCTTGAGATATTATTAGTTTGAGAATTCCACCATCCTTACATACATCAACAATATTAGTCCAGGAAAGTAATTCCACATTAAATTGTAGGGTGACATTTGGAGGTATCACCAGAGTAGGGAGTTACATCAATTTTTTTTTTTTAAATTGAGTTTTCTTCAATAGAATGAATAAAAAAAATGATGGTCACTTATTCAACATTCATATTTAGAATTTATGGTCACTTGTTCAACATTCGTATTTAGAATTTCAAATCTCATGGTCACTTCTTCAACTTCCATACTTTACCATTCTTTCGCATGTATATTTACAAGTTCACCTTACATGCTCAACTTATAATTATGAGAAACAAACACAGGTGAGGCTACACTCACAATCTATATTATTGAATGAGGAATGATTACATCATTATATAGGAAACTACTCTACTTAGTTGGTTACAACAAACCACAGATAACTAGGATCTACATTAAGTGAATTAGAGTTCAACTACGCTACTGACTCTTGCAACTGACGCTTGCTCCATTATTTCCAAGTCTCCCCCTTAATGGAGAATGGATTGACTTCTACACTTAACATCTCCCTAAACATCTCAAACTTAATCTTTCCAAGAGGCTTAGTGAAAATATCAGTAGCATTTTCACAAGTATTACATTACATAAGAGCTATTTCATTTGACTACAACTTTTCTCTAACAAAATAAAACTGAGCATCAACATGCTTTGTCCTTGCATGATAAATACGATTATTCACCAACTTTATTTAAATTTGATTATCACAATTGATCATTGTAAGTTTCTTTTGTTCTTTTCCAACATCTTGAAGAAGTCTTCTCAACCAAACAACTTCACAAGTTGTTGCACACAAGGATTTATATTCTGCTTCAGTAGATGACAAAGATACAATAGGCTTATTTTTACTACTCCATGAAACAACCCTAGATCCAATTCCAAATGCATATCCATTGGTTTATATTTGATCATCTATTTTGTTAGCCCAATCAGAATCTGAGTAACATGTCAACTCAACATCAAATGCATCAGTATATTTAATAACATGATCAAGTGTTCCTTTTATATACCTGAGTACTACCTTTGTTTCATTCCAATGGATTTCTAGAGGTTTCTTCATGAACTGACTTAACAAACTCACAAAATATGCAATATCAGGTCTAGTTGTGGTGAGATAATTCAAACTACCCACCATCTGTCTATACATAGTGCCATTCACCTCCTTCAAACCATCAACACAAGAAAGTTTCACATTTTTTTTCATGGGAACAATAGAAGACTTACACTGATCCATATTAAATCTCTTAAGTACTTCTCTGGCATACTTACTCTGACAAACAAAAGTTTGGCCTACATTTCTCCAAACTACAAGACCTAGGTAGTAATGTAACTCACCAAGATCTTTCATTTCAAAAACTTTTGACAATTGCACCTTGATCTCATCAATTAATTTCTTTGCATTTTCTATAATTATCAAATCATCAACATATAAGGAAAAATATAATATATACCCATGTTCATCAAATTTGGTATACAGATTTGGATCACTGTTGCTCATAAAACCCTGTTGAAGAAAGAAAGAGTCTATCTTCTCATACCATGACTTAGGTGCCTGTTTTAGTCCATACAATGCTTTCTTTAACTTACACACTAAGTGTTCTTGCCCTTGTTCCACAAACCCTTCAAGTTGAGTAAGGTAAACCTCCTCTTTCAACTCACCATTCAAAAATGTAGATTTAACATCTAATTGGTGTAGCTTCCAATGATACTTTGTAGCTAAAGCAATTAACAATCTGATAGTATTCAATTTAGCTACTGGTGCAAATGTTTCATCATAATCAATACCTTATGTTTGTGAATACCCATTTGCCACGATTCTAGCCTTATATTTATCTATAATACCATCTGATTTAAACTTGGGTTTGTATATCCATTTGCATCCAAAGGGATTTTTATGTTTAGGCAATTCAATCAATTCCCAAGTATTGTTTTTCATTATAGATTTATATTCTTCCTCCATTGCATTTCGCCATTCATCATGTTCATTGGCTTCATCAAAACTCATGGATTCTATGACATTTGAAATGATACTCATTAGGGCATAGTCTCTATACCTGTTGGGCTCCGGATTTATAACATTTTCTTGTTGGTTCTTGAAAATATTGTTTACTCTCCT
>ML812654.1:99876-111543 GCA_009831015.1 Picea engelmannii
TTCAACAACCCATTTGGTAATGGTTGCAAGCAAATGAGTATGTGCGTTGGTTTGAATCTGGCAAGTCGAACCAGTAGATGATGCAGTTTAGGGTTTCAATTTGGCAACACTACAGATGACCGTAAAAAACAAAGATAAATAGATGTTCCAGATTGACTATTCTTGCTTCCTTCTCCATAGATTGATGCACAGGTACATAACCAAGTTGGAATACTTACACTTAAATTACTGGAATACTTACACTTAAATTACTTTTATCAAACAACAGGACGAGAAAATTGAGGTCATTTTTATCCACATATTCACCTGTTACAAATTCGGTTTAAGTACTGACTGAGAATCACCAAATTCTCTCACAGAAAATTCAGCATCCACTTCACTTGGCATGACACTGGCATCATCAACTTCATGTTTCTTGTACATTAACTATAGATTCTCACATAGCTGCTCCAAACTAAGACTAAACCTCTATGACAGGCCTCTTAATCCAGATTTGTGACAGATTCTATACAAATATTAGTGTTTCGATCTGTTGACCTTTTTCTACCTCAACTTCATCAGGTGGAAAATGCAAGTTAAACTTTGTGTCAATGTCATAGATGGTACGTTCATACTCTGCATCAACAAGCGACTGTAAAAATAATTCTACCTCAACTTAATCAAGTGGAAAATGCAAGTTAAACTTTGAGTCAATGTCATAGAAGATATCTTCAGACTCTGCATCAACAAGCTACTGTAAAACTAATTCTAATATATTCAATTCATTTCCGTCTCTATGTGCTTCTTCTGCAACACACTTAGCATGATGATCAGGTTGTGTTGATCATTATCTTAAGTCTTCTGGAATTATTTGCACACTCAAAATTATAATCATATGTGCACTAAAAAAATCATTAATCTAGCCAAAGTTCATCGAAGAAAACCACTATTATCAATACCAGAAAAGCATACCTGAACTTTTGTGCACGTCGCTCTCTTGTCTTCCTCGTCACTCTTAGTTGGTTTCATAATTGGGGACCTTAAATTTTGGTTGGTTAAATTATGGTCCTCTATGTTATATTTGCAGATGCAGAAATACAAATATCATAAGACAAGCATAGTCACACAGAATTAAAAGACACAGAGATTTACGTGGTTCGCCCAAGATTTGGGTTACGTCCACCAAGCGAAGGCATTGGTTGTCTTATATTCAGATCATGGAGATTACAGCAACTCACTCACACATCTCATTCACTCATGTCTGCCTCTACGTGCTTACATAAATACATTTACACAGGAAACTGAAAATGAATGTGCTCCTATCCTTGGTCTCATTTAGTTAAAACCAATTCGGAATAATAGGATCTAAAATATTAATTTTGGGAATTTGTTGTCACCGTTTAACAATCTCCACATTGACAACAATTAACCTGATACCTTGCTCCTTTTATTCATTGTCTTTTCTACAAGACAAGAGAATCCAAGCACCATCGTAGCTTCTCTAACAGTACTGGTTTTGTGAACATGTCTGCACAGTTCTCCTTTGTTTGCACTTTCTCAAGACAGACTCCAGCTTTATTGATCACATGTCTTACAAAATGGTACTTGATAGGTATATGTTTTGTTTTATTGTGATAGGATGGATTCTTAGCCAAGTGAATAGCACTTTGACTATCACAAAGAAACTTTACTTTGTCTTGCATCCTTCCAAACTCACCAAACAAACCTTTCAACCAAACTGCCTCTTTGCAAGCATGTGAAGTAGCTACGTATCCTACTTTTGTAATGGATAAAGAAAGAATGTTCTGTAGCTTTGACATCCAACTAATAGCTCCACCTGCAAGAGTAAAGACATACCTTGAATTTGACCTTCTCTTGTCCAAATCACCTTCAAAATCATAATCAACATATCCACAGACTAACTCACACCCACTGTTAAAGGTGATACAATAATCACTTGTGCCCCTTAGATACCAAAGCACCCATTTCACTGCTACCCAGTGCTCTTTACCTGGATTTTCCATAAACCTACTGACAACCCCAACTGCATGTGAAATGTTTGGCCTTGTACTAACCATCACATACATTAAACTTCCTATTGCATTATCATATGGTATTCGAGACATATATTCATTTTCTTCTTTTGTACTAGGACATAAACTTGAAGAAATCTTAAAATGGGAAGCCAAAGGAATTGAAACTGGTTTCACATCGTTCATACCAAACCTCAAAAGTATCTTCTCAACATACTTCTTTTGTGACAAACAAAGCTTACCATTCCTCTTGTCTCTGAATATCTCCTTGCCCAAAATCTGCCTTGCTGCTCCTAGATCTTTCATATCGAACATCCTAGCCATCTGAGCCTTTAACATGTTGATCTCAGTTATGTTTTTTCTTGCTCAAAGCATATTGTCAACATACAATACTTAGATAATGAATATGCCATTATTCAATTTCTTAAAGTAGACACAATGATCATACTCACTCCTTGTATAATTCTATCTTACCATGAAAGAGTCAAATTTATTGTGCCATTGTCTATGAGACTGCCTCAAACCATACAATGATTTCTTGAGCCTGCAAACAAATTTCTTGTTGTAATTTTGAATGAACCCTTAAGGTTGTTCCATGTATATCTCCTCATCCAAATCTCCATGTAAGAAAGCGGTCTTAACATCGAGCTTCTCCAACTCCAAATCAAGTAAAGCAACCAATTCTAACACACTTCGAATTGAAACAATCTTAACAACTGGTGAAAAAATCTCATGAAAGTCAACACCTTCTTTCTAAGAATATCCTTTCACAACCAGCCTTGTTTTGTACCTTTCCACCTTATGATCAACACCCTTCTTCATCTTGTAGACCCACTTGCAACCTACAGTTTTCCTGTCTCTTGGAAGTTCTACCAGGTCCCATGTGACATTCCTCTCTAATGACTTCATTTCATCCTTCATTGTTTATTTCCATTTATCATTGTTAGAACCCTTCACAACTTCCTAATAGTAAGAAGGTTCATCATCATTAGTACTTAAAGAAACTGACAAAACAAAATCATCATACCTTCTTGGAGAATTTCTAACCTGTGTAGACCTCCTTAGGGAAGTTTATGGCTCATCCACATTTTGTTGATCGTTATCATCGACAATGTCTTCCTCTGTAGGAAACTCTTCATGAACATCTTCAAAAACTTGTTCATGTTCACTTTCATCTATATTTGAACTGGTTTCAAACTTAATCTGTTGATACTTAGGTACTTCTTCTTGTTTCATTTGAACATCTACATATGATTCTATGAGAGATGATTCATCAAATATTACATCATTTTTAATGGTGATCTTGTGGGCAGTAGGATCCCACAACATGTACCCCTTAATACCATCACCATATCCAACAAAGATAAGCCTTTTTTATTTTGGATCTAGTTTAGAACGTTAATGTTTCAGAATTAGAGCATAGGCTTCACAACCAAAAAGTTTAAGAATATAATAATTACAAGGGTGACCTTTCCATACCTCTTCAAGAATCTTGCATTCTATTTTTGTTGATAGTGATCGATTCACCAGATAACAAGTTGTAGTTATTTCTTCTACCCGCAGTTCCTGCTACAATTTGGCGTTACTTAGCATACTCATTGCTTTTTCTAGAAGAGTCTTGTTCATGCAATCAACAACTCCATTTTGTTGAGGATTATAGGTAGTAGTTTTATGCATATCAATCCCAAACTCCTTGCAATAGTTCTCAAATTCCATTGACATTAATTCACCACCATTATCAGTTCTTAAACATTTAATGGATCAACTAGTGCTCTTTTCCACTAAATCTCTAAACTGCTTGAAAACATCAAATACATCATCCTTTCCTTTCAACATATAGACCCAAACCTTCCTAGATAAATCATCTATAAAAGTTACAAAATATGATGATCCTCCACATGAAATAGTAGGGGATGGTCACCAAACATTAGAATGGATATAGTCAAGGATTACCTCACTGGTGTGTCTTCTGGTTTTAAATTTTTGCCTATTATGTTTTCCATAAATACAGTGCTTGCAGAAATCTAACTTTAAAGACTTTAGACTAGGAAGTAACTTTCAATCAGATAATACCTTCAATCCTTGTTCACTCATATGGTCCAACCGTTGATGCCACAGTCGAACAGAATCACTATCATTTTTAGATACCGTTGTCGCATGATCTGACTCAGTTCTTACTTCTAATAGAAACAGGTTACCAACCTTCTTCACTTTCATAACTAGTAGGATTCCTTTGTAGACCTTCATAAATCCACCTTGAACAATACTCTTATATCTGCTAGTGTCTAAGACTCCCAAAGACATTAGGTTCTTCCTAAGATCAGGTACATGTCTCACATCAATTAGTATTTTAACAGTTCCATCAAACATCTTAATTCGAATGCTACCAATTCCCACAACTTTACATGATATATCATTTCCATGTAAATTATTCCATCATCTATAGACTGGTAAGTAACAAACCAGTGTCTATGAAGACACATGTGATTTGAAGAACTGAAACCTAATAACCATTGTTGATCATGACGTGAACCAATACTAATTGATAAAACTTCATCAGTCATACTTGAACCTGTTGTTGAACTTGTTTCGGCTGCATCTGCTTCCTTCTTCTCTTTTGGAGGGTCTTCTTTAGAGGCTTGTTGTCGCTTCCAATAGTCCTTCTTCAGGTGTCTCGCTTTGCCACAAAACCAACACTTAAGCTTTCTCTTTCTACCCTTTGACTTTGACCAAGATAAATCCCTCTGACCGTGTCCTCTTTCTTTAGGTCTGCCTCTAACCATCATCGCCTCAGATGTAGAGGTTTCTAGATTGAATTTCTTCCTTGTTTCCTCAGACAGTAAAGCTCCAACAATATCATCAAACTCGATACTTTTTGTTGAACTGAAACTAATGGAGGTAACAAAGTGATCCCATGATGCGGGCAAAGAACACAATAATGTAATTTCCTTATCTTCATCTTAGAATTTTACTCCCATACTAGTCAACTGAACTAAAAGAACATTGAAAACATTTAAATGATCAACTATTTTCATACCTTCCTTTATGTGCAAACTGTACAATTGTCTTTTCAAAAAGATCTTATTTGCCAATGATTTCGTCATATACAATCTTTCCATCTTCGTCCATAAACTGATTGTTGTCTTCTCTAAAACAATGTTGAATAGAACATCATCGTCCAAACACATGCATATGGCACTCAGTTCTCTCACATCAATATCATCCCAGTCTTCATCTATTATGGTCACGGGTTTAATCAATTTTCCCACAACCACCTTCACAATGCCTTGTTTCACGATCAGATCTTGCATCTTGACCTTCCAGATCTCAAAATTGTTCTTTCCAGTGAACTTCTCAATTTCAAATTTGGCACTCTGCATATTTTCCATTAGTAGAATAAAAAATTTCCAAAAAACCACTGCTTATAATAACCAATCCCTTTAAAATGTGGAGGAATAAAGGTATAAACCTCAAAAGGTTTTAAAAAAAAGTTTAATAAAAGGTTTAATGTAAATTTAATATTGAATGTAGTATTGAATGTAATATTAAATGTCAATGTATAAACCTCACCTTTTATTTAAAATGAAAATAAAAAACACCTTTTTTAATTATCCACCTTCACCCTTAATTCATACCACTCTTAATTCATAAAAAATCACCTTTTAAGCATCCTCCACTCTTATGCAATCCTTTTAAAAAAAAATATCTCGTGCTTAATTAAAATTCAACTGTCACATAACTTCATACCTCTACTTCAACCCTTCCAGTGGCAACCTCTCCAAAACACACGCTCCAATCTTATCTGTGACTTCGGCACTCCCTTCAAGTAGATAGGGAAGCACTGAATTACATACTAGTGAATATCAGAAGTTTACCATAAAACAATGCTCCCTCCGTGAAGAGCCCCCAGCACTGATCCAGAAGTCAACGCTCCCATGGATATCTCCAGCAAATCGACATGCATCGTCTCTCTCCAGCAAATCGACGGATCCGTCTCTCTCAAGCAAATCAAGGAATTTCTCCATAGCCAAATTGCTCTCCCCGAGATCTGATACCACTTGTTATATTTGCAGATGCGGAAACACAAATATCATAAGACGAGCATAGTCACACATAATTAAAATACACAGAGATTTACGTGGTTCACCCAAAATTTGGGCTACACCCACCAAGTGAATGCATCGGTTTTCTTATTATTCAGACCATGGAGATTACAACAACTCACTCACACATATCACTCACTCATGTATGCCTCTACGGGCTTACATAAATACATTTACACAAGAAACTGAAAAATGAATGCGCTCATATCCTTGGTCTCAGTTAGTTATAACCAATTCGGAATAATAGGATCTAAAATCCTAATTTTGGGAATTTGTTGCCACCGTTTAACACTCTATGATTTCCTTTTTGAAATCACCCAACACTCACGCCCAGAACTTCCACACAGGAGAAATTAACCTTCTCCTCTATGTAATCACCTTCCATTCCTTCACAGATGCATAGGTATCACAATGCTACGATACTACATGATAAAAACATGGATCAAGAAAATGGACAAAAGTAAAATAACTAACAAAATAGAGAGAATAGATAGAAGACAAAAAAGACTGGTGGAAAAGGAAGCAAGCCAAGTCAATTTTATATGTACATCAATGGTACATTTAATAGTACAAATCAATGTAATGACCCCACAATTGTATCACAACTAACTAGTTATTAAGGTTTATTAAGAACTTAGGATTATTTCTAACATATCCTCCCTTCCCCACCTCTGGAAACTCTCCATGACCTTTTCTACCCATGCAACAATTGTTAATTTATCTTTGGTAAATCTAGATGCTCCCTCCATTCATTTAATTTAAAAAGGTTTCAATTTTTCCCCATTCCCCATCATATTCTCTTTAAAGACATTCTTTGCAATGTTGAATCCATAATACATCATCTTCATGTTGACGAAGATGAAGAGATTAGACATGAGTGTGTAAGGATTCTTCATGTTTCCAAACTTCATCTAATATCTTCATCTTTCCAAACCTCCTAAACCAAACCTATCAAAAAATGAATTTAAGTCCATCTCCAACTTAAATGATAATCCCAATATCATTGTTTTAAAAGTTGATAAAGGGAACATTATTGTGGTTATGAATACAATGGACTATGAATATAAAATTCTTCAACTTTTATCAACTTCTTCGTATAAAACTCACCAAGAACTACATGAATATTATTTCATACTTAGTCATGAAATCCATTAAATCTTCTTTTTTGTACCCTTCAGTTCAAAAACATCTTATTCCTCACAACCCTCTAACCCCGAGAATCTATGAGGGACCCAAAATTCATAAAAAAAGGCATCCCTCTTAGACCTATTGTAAGAATTATAGGTGCACCCACCTATGCCTTAGCGTGTTTTCTCACTGATAAACTTCGATATTTTACTGGAATTACCCCTTCATTTATTAAATATTCTTCTAATTTTATCAAAATAACTTACATTTTCACGTTGATGAACATGATATCATGGCTAGTTTTCATGTTGTTTTCATATTCACAAAAATTCTAGTTCTTGAAGCCCTTGATATTATCTCCAAGTTGGTTGAACCTGAAACCCTTAACCTTATTGAAATCTACCTCACCTCTACCTTCTTTACTTTTAAAGGAACTTTCTATGAACAAACTGAAGGTACAACTATGGGATCCTTCTAATCCCTGGTGGTAGCCAAAAAATTTATGGAATGTTTTGAAACTTTAGCATTAAACAACTTTTATCTAAATCCCAAATGTTGGTTTTGGTTTGTTGATGATACCTTCATTGTTTGGCCTCATGGCCTTCATTTGTTGAACTCTTTCTTGGACCATATTAACAACATTTCCCCCAAACTCCAATTTACTATGGAGATTAAAAATGATAACTCTCCTCGTTTTCTAGATGTTCTTGTTTCTCATCAATCAAATTGAACCCCTACCCACCAAGTTTATAGGAAAAAGAATCACACCAACACATACCTGCATTCCCATTCTTACCATCACCAAGCCCAAAAAACCTGTGTTCTCAAAACTTAGATAACTCGATCCATTCGAATATCTACCCCCCAGTTCCTTGAAAAACAAAAATCCCACCTTACTAAATCCCTTGTAGCCAATGGTTACTATATCTCTCAAATCAATAAGGATTTATATTCAACCCTCCATCCTAAATCCAAAAAACCATCCTCCCTCTTCCCCACCTCTAGCTCTTATTTCTCTTCCCTACATCCTGTTAGCATCGGAAGTCACCGCTGGATTTCTTGTAGGAGAAGAGCCCAACGCCCATCAGTTTTTATTGTCATGATTTAATAAATGGGGGTGGTCGAATGGAAAGAGACCTAGGAAAGAAGCATTGACACAGGAACCAGGGTCTAGTATGTAGAAATAAAGGGAGGTCTTGATCCAACTTCCCTCAGTAAGTTGATTAAAGGGTGGTAGATGGAAGACTTGTGAGAGGGGTGAGCAAGACTGCCTCGGGAAACAGGCCTTCGGAAGCTTGAAGAAGAAAAACTCAGAAGCCAAGATCCTCTTGGTCCAGAGTTTCAAGGAGCTAAAGGGTGACTCAACTGGATCCTCCAATTCCAAGCCATTCCATCACTGAGAAAACACAAGAAATGATTAGAAACGATGTGACTGTTGCAGTGATCCAACCTACATCATCCTACAACAGCGCAACTTGACTGGATCCTCCAATTTCGAGTTGTTCTAACACGGTAAACAAAGAGATGGAAAAAGAGGCCGACATCCATAAAGTAAGAAGTCTCAAATTCCTTATACATTAACCAGAGCGACCAGCGCTACAACAAAACTTTACAATCAGGAGCCTAGATCAACCATCCCCCCTTACAAAAATGGCGAAAATGCCTACATATACTCCAAAACAACAATAGCAGAAAAAACAAGACGTTGCATTAAAATATTGTGTCTGCATGTCTTCTGATAGTCTGCCCATGCAGACTCAGGATGATCATGCGCCTATGACAGATGCTACCTTTACTTTGCATGGCCTTTGCAAGGGAGGTAGCCGAAACATTAAAGGCCAAAATGGTGTGTGCAGACTTCTCTATCTAATCGAGGACTTCGGCATGGTTTCTTTTAAAAAAAAATGATACACAGGACCTCTTCGACTAGACCTCTTGCCAGATGCTCCATTCCCACACTTAATGAATGAAAGGAGGTTTCAACCACCATCTCTTGTTGTCATTTACTCCAGGTGAGAAACAGGGAGCGAAATCGTATCCGCTGGTATCTGGAAATCGCGATGATCCTTTCGGCGACTGGACTCAACGCTTTTGGCCCCTTTTGCTTAGCTCTTTTGTTTCCCAAATGACCACAGACCGTGACCCTTCTTCTATTTCTAAAGGTTCTTTTAGCGTTCATGGACATGAAGGGGCTCCTTTTGTGCGTCAGTATCACGATGAGCGAATAGGCGAGGAGCCTAATCGCGCGCCAGGTGTCCGCTTCAGATGGATGGCTGAGACTGCCCCTTGATATTGCGGGCCCGACTTTGGGCACCATCGATGCTTCGGGGTTTGGGGTTTCGGAATATGCGACGACATAAAACCTTCACCCCATGAACTCGCGACTGCTGAAAAACTGACGCGACTAGATCTCGCACCATGCGTCCCTCGGATGAACGGTTGTTACTCTTCCCTACATACAATATGGGCGCCATCCATCGCACCTAATCTTGGCGCAAATCTTCCACCAGTGATTTCCCGCCGACTGTTGATCTGCTCATATGGACGGATTCAGACCGTTGACACCATAATTTTGCTGACACCATAATTTTTCCCGCTCGCTTGATTTTAAGTCTGAAAAGGACTTCTTCTATGTGCTACACTTGGGCGCTTCTCATGCAACCTGTAGACTTGAATACTCTTGTGACCCGGACAAGAAATGTTACTAACATTAGGCTCCATGGGGGATAGAGTCGTCCCTGTGATGCTCTAAGAACTCATTTTGCAGTTCCAGTGCCTTGTTGTTGGGCTATGGAGTCAAGCTCAAAACACCCTGCTGCTGAAAATACAGGCCGAAAAATAAAAGCAACAAAATAAAGATACATGCTCAGAGGAGCTTATTTATATACAATCCTAAAATAATAAAACACTTTACATGGGGCTAGGTGAAAGCATATTTCCACCATAGCCATTCAAGCAGCTTCCTGAATGGAAGATCCTTCCTTCTGTCAATGATCATCAGCAGATAGTTTAACCGTGATAGTAGAACGACTACACTCTTCAACTTCTCCTCATAGGGTGAAGTTGATATGGAATAGTGCAGCTCCAAGTCATAAAGGACATGCCACTCCATGCATTCACCGACAGGGTCATAGAATGAGTGGCCAATTCCAGGAAATTGGCGACAGACAACCTCTTCTGCTACACAGTTGTTCACATGCGGCCAAATATCTTTGATAAGCACAAGCGGGTGAATAACTGAAGTGGGATCATTGATCTCAGATGGTGGCTGCTCACTAACTGCCTCTGGAGTGAAATATGTGCTTAGTTGTTCCTCTGGTTCCTTTTCCTCTTCTTAGATCCCCCCCAAGTCAGATTCATAATCGTCATAAACATGACCTGTGGGAAAGCTCTGCTCTTGGAAGTCCTGCATTTCCAACTCAGAACATGATTCATAGCTATCATAAAAAGGCTGGTTGTTCTGACCAACAAAAGGCGATGTGGGGTTCTGCTGCTCCTCTTCCAGATAATCATCAAAGTCGGGGGGAAAAAGAGCTTCTCCAACTTGCAGAAATGGAACTATCCCCCGCTCCTCCATTTCGACCCCAAATGTAAACACATCATGGGAAATCTCGTGAAGGAAAAGAGAACAATCCTCTTCCATAACTACCTTTTCATCGCTTTGATCTGAGACAGCGAGCTCATCAGGGGAAGATGTTAATGCGTTTACAAAATCTTCAATAATATCCTCGAAAGAGCCATCTAGAACATCTGCCTCGAGGACTGGAATATCCTCTGCACAGTCTTCAGATTTCAACCTTTCTAATTGAGCAGAGAGATACTTCACATGTTCCCTCAGCTCGCTCAGGGTGTCTTCTTCCTCTCTGGAGTCTTCATAACTTCCATAACACTCCTGAGATGCAGATGAATGGGGAGGAGAAAGGGATGATTTCTGATACAGGTCATCAGGATCATCCTCACAACCTATGTCAGAAACAGCTTCATTTTGTACAGAGTTGTGGTATCCCTCGCCATAGTTATGACAAATCAACTCAGAGGGATAAAACTCCTTACAATAGGTGATGAAAGTTGCATGAAACTCTGAGAGTGAAGAAATGATAGCAGGGGGTAAAGAATGATATCATTTACGCGCATCCCCTGCTAACGAGAACATGACATCTTAAGTAATGCATCTTCATGATGCATCTCCCACTGACGCATGAGTTCATGAAACTCACTGAGGTGCTAAGCAAGGTTGTCCTCTTCACATTTTCCAAATATGGGCAAATAATCGCCCCATTCATCCAGAGAGGGGACAACATTAGGAAAACCAGGAATAGCAGAAAAATAAAAAGGAGCAAACCTGGGAGAAAGGATTTTCTCCATATCGAACTAGTGGAGTCGCCAATCGATCCTTGAATCATTGATTCGTCAGGTGAAAGATG